>JPYR01001032.1:4068-17707 GCA_000775305.1 Belgica antarctica
AAAAGAGGTTGTCAGTTAACAGCTTGCAAATGATGAGTGGTAATTAAACGTAGGTTTTAAGCAAACGAATGATTTAAAAATCAATTTCTAAAATATTTTATGTGATTAGCAGTTAAACTTTCGAATTCATCAGAACATTTTAATACACATCTTCTTGTTTGTTTGTTAATTACGTAATTTATTAATTGACTTTATTTAATTTTTTGCGCTACTAGTTTGTAAACAGCAGGACTGATAAAACCATTTGCAGTAACCGCTAGCAAATAAAGCAATCCAAAAAGCTGCAGATAAAGCAAAAGCAAATTTACTTTTCATCAATTTTCAATTATAATGTGCAAATAGTCGACCGCACTTTTCCGTCGCTGAACAAATCTTTGTTGTTCGGGGTAGCAACGTGTTGATGTTTGCAACAGGTATCAGCTTGATTAAATGGGCTGCGTTTCATATTCGACTGTCACACGAGTTGACAGGAAAGCAAAAGGTTCAGGGTGCGATCATTTTTACGCAATAAGACAGCGCAAGATAAACATTAGTCAATAAGACAAATCAGCTGTCTGTTGTACGTGACCCACGTGCTTGTGATCGAAGTGAATCGAAGTTGATAAAAAAATGCTTTGCGTTGTTGCAAAAGCCTTGATTTCGATATCAGTTCAGTGACGGAAGAAATCGGTTGTAAACACTCGACAAGCGCGCGCCTCCACCGTTCAATTGATAACTTCATCTTTGACGCTCATTCATTCGTTCAAATTAATTTCAATCAATTTGTTTTTGAACGACTTGACCGCTTAATTGAGACGTTTGGTTAACCGAAACGGTTGCTTAATTGAAGCGTTCATTATTTCATGAGTTTAAGGAGTCGTAAAGAATTTAAATTTCTACGACGTTTTTTTGAAGTGTGTAGTTGCGGCATTTGGAACTGATGATCGTTAAAAAGAAATTAATAAATTATTTTTAATTTTTAATTTTTGTCACTAAGTGAAAGCTCCTTGTCAAGAAATCTTTTCGCAACACGTGATTTTTTTAAGTGTTGATGAAATCAGTTCCAGTACGTGACTTCAAATTACACCCAAGATCTGCATTAGACTGCGATATTTAAAGCACAAGTGTTTGCTTATCACTCTATTGACTTCGACGCTTTATTGATTCCGTAAGTGTGATTCGATATCAATATGATTTACAATGTTTCTTGTGAATATGTTTATTTTCAGTTTCTCTCGAATCACGTGCTTTAAAAATATTTGTTTCAATACAACTCGAATTGTCTTCGTATTTTTTTATTGAAAAAATAAAAACAACTTTAAAATGTCTGATATACTTTGAAAATTCACTGGAATGGCACAGTCACACTCGTCATGAATCATTCACTAAATAATGATTGCTAACAAGTTCGTTTTCGCTTATCGGGTTGTTCGAACACGCCTTTCAATGCGGGAATTTTTCACTTCCATTCTAAAATTCAAATGTGAACAAACTGCACTACGTACGATAGCAGGTGTAATGTCATGAAAATTATGAAACTGTCTGGAATTGCCCGCGAGACACGAGACAGCGTCGGTATTGAACGTTTGAGAACTGGCACTGAAATGAACGCGTCAAGCTTTCGAAAATCATAAAGTTTCGCTGTTTTATTGCTTAGAAGTCTTTAATTAAACGCGGCTGATTAATCAAAAATTAAATTGTTTTCGCGGCACTGAGAATTGAGATCAGCAGAAAGCCAAACTTTAGTCACGAGGTTTTTCTCGGAACGTCACCCGAAACCTCTATTTTTTTGCGGGCTCAAAGCTATTTACAAAATTAAAGACGAAATAAAATCTATTGGTCAGCAGAACGCGTCATCATGAAACGTGTCTTAGAACTGTTGCTAAATTCCCATGTTTAGATGAAAAGAAATCAATTTGTGACGCTGTTCTAACAAGCTCGCGATAAACTGCAGATGTTAATAGCAACCGCTGATACTTTAATGACTCAATTACTTGTTTACTGTTTACATGTGCGACTTATCACATTTCAATCTGTTTTGGGCTTGTCACTTCACAGTAGAAACTTTTTGGACTCGTTGACGAGCTTTCGACAATGATTTGCGTCACAAAAACATCGCAGATTGCAGTGATTTTGTTCAGTAATGATTGTGATTACATTCGGTTTATTTCTGCAAATTGTTATTTGATTCACTGGTAAAGAGTTCTGTAGCTTGGTCAAAACTTTGCACAAATTCAATCAACTTTATTACTTTGTACACTTCTTGTTAGCAATCGCCGGCACTGGCTTTTATAGTTTATTTTCTCACGAAGTGTGAATCACCAAAAATTAGTCAACAACAAACAAATCACGAGACACAAGTCTTTTCATCCCCAACCGAACCGAAACTAAACCGCTTAACTAGCGATGATGATTTCGCGCCTTTCACAGCAAAAACTGAGTCAGGGGCTTTTAATGTTTATGTTTGCGTTTCTCACATTTTTGATTCACGGGTAATACGAGAACTGGGCGAGAACTAAACGAGAACTGTAAATCATTCGCAGTTCAAACCAGTTAGAAAAGAAAGTCTCAAAATTCACAAGGAACCGCATGAACAGCGACAATTTTTTTTGCATATTTTTAGAGTGAACTTTCGCGTTATGAAGAAAGAAATTGAATCCGAAAACGTGACTCTCGTGCGCTTCTTCTTAGCCACGACCCCGGTGCACGCTTTTGTAATCGCTGTTTCGTCTCGAAATACTAGTTTCAACCTGCACTTCTACGGCAGTTTCCGTTTCATGTATTTTTAATCGTTTCTAATGAATTACCAGACTCAATCTCAAGGCTTGCAATGTTTCGCTAGCATGGTTGAAGGCAAACAACGACGACAAAATTCAAACTCACGATTGACTCGCGCGATTTCAAACGATCGACTGAGTTCGATTTTTGCTTTTTTGCATCGAGAAAAGAAAATCAAAACAAAATACCAGAAAAACGATCTTAAGAAAAACTTTGAGAACAGCAAACACAATCAAAGCAACGCGTTTTTGAACGAAAACACACCAACCGCGGCAGATCAGTGTTGGTTTGTTTGTGAAATTCAAAAAGAAAAGTTCTTGATCGCGTTTGTGTTGAACGCGGTTTTTATGTTGGGCATGAAATTGAACCTGACGCAGTTATTTTGATTTATGCTTTCTCGCCTATTCTCGATCAGTTGTCTTTCGATTGATTTTTCATTGAGAAACAGGTTTGATGAGATAATTTTTTATGTACATTCAGAACAATTACGATCGTTGGTAAATGACGTTGATGTCTGTTGAACATTTGAAAGCATACACTTCACACGACATGACATGCTTGACGTGCATTGCACTTGTTCCCAAAAACTCTAAAAGAATTCCACCTTTTTTCAGCAGTATAGTAGGCACTTCAAAGATCCAGTTCAGTCTTTCTTCGTTTATCGTTTGTTTATTTTCTTTCCAACTAAATTTATTAGTCGGCTTGACTCACTCACGTGACGAAGACTGCATCAGTGTGTGTTGTATGCAAACAAAAAGTCACGCTGGATCTATTTTTAGCTTTTATTCACAGTAGAGTTTTTGAGTTTAAATTGATCACCGTTTAATTTTAAGTGATTATGGGCAGTTCGCGCACTTGAAAACTGTTTGTTTGCAGATCTAATTAGTTTAACTCGGCTTTCTTGTAGTGATTTATTTGCAAAATGTGTCAGACACTTTTAATTTGGTATTGGATCTTAGTTTATTGCAAAGCTGGAATAAAAAAATCAATACTTAATTTTTTTATTCCAATCAAGTAAATTCAAAAGTAAAGATTCAAAACATTTTTTATTTCGATAATTTACAATAATAATAACAGCTCACACTTTTTGACTAAAACTCGAACACAACTCTGAAAGCAACTTTCAATTTAAAATCACGAAAAACTTAAAGACTGCTTCTAATCGTCCAAAGCAATGTCATCATCAGCTTTTCGCTGAAGGCCGTCAAGCTAGAACGAAGAAAGCAAATTGAAATAAGATCTTCACCATTTATCGATAACTTCTCTTACAGCTTCAAGTTCCGACGCCGAGTAGAATCTTCCAAGCAGATTCCTTAAAGGCACCGTCATTATTAGAAAAAACGGTAGCGCAAGAGATATCGGTGATTCGTTGACAGCCCAAAGCAAAAGTAAGACAAATACTTGAACTGCTGTGAAAATGTGCATTCGATACGTCAAAACCTTTGTGGCATAAGGCACGTGTGGATGATATTTTACAGGCACGAAAAACAAATTAATCCTGCAATTGAATCGTAAATTATTGTTAAATTGAACATACTCAAGCCAAACCTTTCGAAAAACTGCACTCCATCAATAGAACAAATTCCCATGTACAAGAAAACGCCAAAAAGCACGCTTATTGGAACTTGTTTGAGAACTGGTGCTGCAAAAATTGAAAGTCCACAAAGCAAAGACACCATAAAGCCAGAAACACGTTGTTCTTTAACTTCTACGATGTATGGAGATTCTCCAGGCGCGTGATTCCTGTAAATCAATTAAGATCAATTAATGTCATGAATTTAACGAATGAAACGAAATTTACGTTGACATAACAGTGACTGCATTTATATGTGCGACTGATCTCACATTTGCTGCACATTGCCAAGGACATCCGAAAAGTCCACAGAAAGTATTCAAAAAACTTAGTAAAACGATGTCCCAGTGGAAGCCCATTCCCTTTTGCAACTTTTTTTCTGGCTTGTCCATGATCAGTTGTGAGATGTGTGATTCCATGAACACCAAGATGTACAACAGCAGTGCTGGCAACAAACACGCAACTGGAAGCCAAATCGGATTTTTATCCTTCCATAACGGAACAATCCAAGGTCGATCGAGTATTGTAGGATTGATGCCGTCAGGGACGTTCAGTTTCTCAGTGATAACTTGCGGAAAAACATGTCCGATGACGACGAATAAAATAATGGAGATCGGAACGCAAAAATCACCCAAAGATTTTCTTAAAGATCGTCCCAAGAACTTAGTTGTTTTGAAAATTCTCAAGCCGTAAGCGACTGTAAAAGTTCCGAGTGTCAAAAGCGTGCAAAATAAAGCAGTGTTTGGTTGGTTCACGTTTGTTGGTGGTTCAGCCACTGTTTCATTAGTTCTTGCAGTGATGTTAGCGTATTCTTGATTTTCCATCAACGGATTTGTTGAATAAACCGAGATCGTTTTGTTAAATGTTGATTGGAGATAAATTAGCGTGACCAGTGCAGAGAAGATTTCTTGAGTGAATCTCGTGAAATATCGCACAAACGAACTTCCTTCAAACGCTGCCACAGCCAAACTGATGATAATCAGCCAGAAGCCAACATAAATCCGAAAGTTCAGGAAGTCATACTCATTCCCTTCACAAAACGCTAACAAAGCTTTGTCGAACAGAATCAGCGGCCCAGTTGTTCCAACCACAACCAATGGTTGGCCACAGACAGCATGAAAGACAAGTCCAACGAAGCAGGCAGATATCAAAGTCTCAGAAATTCCTATCCAGCCTTTAGTCAAGTCATCAGACAAGCCACCAAAAGTGATAGCAGTTGCAAAACACGCAAAATACCTGAAAAAAATTGAATGGAAAGAGATAAATGATTTGGAAGCTTGAAAAGCTCGACAAAAGCTTTAAAAACTTCAAAGTTTTGATAATCAACTCACATAAAAACAGTCGCCGAGAATGTTTCAGAGTTCAGTCCATCGGTGATGTCGCTTTTAAATAGTGGAAGTCTTCGTTTCAAGTCATTAACCAGTCCACCCCAAAGATTCCCAGTTCTTCTCAATGGTCCAAAACGCTTCTTTTGATTTGATTCGAACTTATCAGAGAGAAACTTAAGCTGCCCTTCACTCAATGCATCGTTTTGAGATTTTAATCCCTCGCTGAGTGCCCGAATTTTTCGATTGTGAACAGATTGAAGTCTTTCTCTGATATCATCAAACGGTAGCAAATTGTCTTTTTCGAGCTTTCCAGGCGGCAAAACGAGACTCTCATCGAGAAAATCGTTGATTGCATTTAACAAATCTCTTCTGTTTCTAGCGCTGTATGCTTTTGCATTGAAGGTTTGGTTACTCAATAGGGTTGAAAACGATCTTCCAACTTCGTGGTAATCCAAGCCAACAAGTCTAGGACCTAAAAGAATGAACAAGAATCTGATCGGAATTGCCACTTCAAGAACGTTTGGGATTTTCACTGATTCTGTCAATCGAACAAATGCCAGCGTTGGCTGCTCCAGATAATCAACCAAAGCAGTCAGCACAGCTGCACCTTCGCAATCTATTGGAAGACGCTTGAACAAGCTTTCATTTTGAACAGTTTGTTCTTCTGCTGGCAGGTTCAGTTTCACTTCAAGCATCTTTCGTTGTTTCTAAAATTAAAAAAGGCTGATTTAGTTTAAGAAGAAATTAATTTTCATCTTACATCATCGTTGAAGATGTTTTGCTGATTGTGAATACTGTTTGTTCTTGAACTCTTAAACACTGCCGAGCTTCCCCTTCTGATGAACTTTCTCACACTGCCTGAACTTCTACGTGGAGTCTGCAAAAGCTGCAATCTGCGATCAAAATCTGCTTTGTCCGATCTTAAGCTTAGTGTTGAACCCAAACGTTTTCTAAAGTCCAATTTGAAGACGGACTGAAGGTGGCTGAAGTTGTGATGCTGCAAAATCGTCTTCAAAATGTTCTCGCGGTCTTCGGGATGAATCAAGCTTGCTTGTGACATCTAAAAATCAACTGCAGTATTGAACATCTCTTTATATCTTCTCATTTATCTCACCATTTCCACTGCTTTAAAAATGATTTGAGGGAATTCCTTTTCATCAAGGTCTAGCATAATTACGCCATTTGCCAGGCATCGTCTAACATTCAACAGCGAATGAAACGATAGCGAAGCCACGTGCGGACGACCCCATCTATCAGCGCCTTCTTCTACGTTTTCTTCGTATTTTATCCATCTTGCAGTTTCCCGCCACTCTTGTCCGTCGTCATTTACGAAAAGTTCGTTCAACTGGATAAACAAATCGTGCGGTCTTGACTCTGGCTTTGCTTCGATAAAGTTCATCGACAGACGCGATTCACAGTTTTGTGTCTGCGAGTGCCGTTTCCTGTCATGATCGATGTGAAAACTTTCATCATCGGTCAAGTCGTCGACCATTTCGCTAATCCTGGCCCGCTTCGGTCGACGTTTTCGTGGAACAGGTTGCATGACCTAAAAAAAGACGATGTCATTAAACTTTATAAAGGTCATAAAGGGTTCATTTTCTTACAATGTTAGACTCCGAATCATCTGAGGTTGATTCATCAACTTCCAAAACTCCTTCCAACAGTCTGGCGTTAATTTGTCGTTCATACTCTTCGTCGTCTGGGAAAATAATTTTATGACATTCAATTTTTTCCAACTTGAAAACAGTTAAACTGACCATCATTTATAACCACTTTTGGCTTGATTGCTGAAGATTTGCTGATTTCGTCAATTTCTTGATCCAAAAGATCTTCTCCTCCACTCTGAGAAAGATTTTCAAGATTAGATTTGCAAATTTCCATCAAATAAAGGTCAAAAACACTTTACATATCTCACTAAAGGCACAAACGACAATCTACGCTTCTCATTTCCACTCATGTTGATTGTTCACTTGTTATCTTCACACTTTTCTCTGAATTCTATTAAAAGAATTTTATTGTTTTTGAACAAAAATATATTTTAATTAGATAGCAACCAAGTTTTCCGAATCAATTTGAGACCAAAGTATGTTTATCGTTGCGTAGACGACCAGGTGATAGAAAAATGTGTTTAATTAATAGCTATAAACACCTTTTTGTTAAGAAATCTGTGTTAATTTTTGTTCGACATCAATGAACGGTTTTCTTTTTCACAAACGTGTCTTGACAACCTTCAACGTCGCGCCCTGACCTACCGCAAATATACTAAAAACAATTTTTTTTCACATGGTTTTCTGCGTGATCGCATAAATCAATCTCAGTTTTATTTTAAAGAAGTCGTAGATGCTTCATTTTCTTCGAATTGTTCACCCACTTTGTGATTTTTGCTTAAAATTTGAGTCTTTTTGTACAACTTATGTCAAAATATCGTTTTATTAGGTTCAACTTATTCGAGTTATTTTATTGCGTTGAAAAATTAACTGAACCCGTTTTAATCCTCAACTAAAAACGCTTTACACTTATTTTTCATTTTTTCCATTATTTTCCTTTTTTATGATGTTGATTTGTAGAGAGCTGATGACGAACTGAAGAGTTGGAAAATATCGTTCGGAATATCTCAGAGCCTTTGTGTGTATATTTATAGACGGTCAATTTTTAGAGAATTTTTCATCAACAACGTGAAATCTCGTGAGATCGGTGGAGATTCTTTAATCGCATCAATGTTGAATGTGAGTCTAGCAAAAACGTTCATAAATTTCACACAAAAGTGACAATTGTGATCAGGCCCTGACAGAGAGGGGGCCCCAAGCTGTAGGTTTTGTGAAAAATAATTCATCTAAACTGTTGAAAATTTTTTCGAATTGAAATTTTGAAACTTCGAATAGCGTTTCTCACAAAACAATAAAAATAGTCAGAATAAAAGTTTCATATTTCGAAAGATTTCTTGGTTTTGGTCTCAAAGGGCCCCGTATAAATTGTTGGCCCCGGGCCCCACCATCGTATGAAAGGTCCTGGTTGTGGTTGATCTAGAAAACGTGATACTTTCAACAAAGGTTCAGTTGATATAGCTTGTTTGTCACCAAAATTAATTTAATACTAAGTTGAGTTTGATAACCTATTGAAAATATATGTTCTTGAATTGCTTTTGAATCTGAACTAATTCTGTACATGAAGAATTTAAATTTGGGTAAAGAAATCTATTTTTTTTCTGAAAACGAAGACTATGTGATTGAAATCACATTAAAGACTATCAAAATTGAATAAAATCCTGGAAAATTGCAAAAAAAATCCTTAAATAAATATATCTTTAAACACTTGTAGCGTAGAAAAAAGCTCTGATGTCGACTAAAGCTTGTGGTTTGAATCTGAAATTTACGTTAAAATATATTTGTCTCAATGCCTAACGTCTTAAAAAGTAAAAAGCTTTTAGACTAACTCTGATTTAGTGCAATTAAAATTTCCAACTTTTTGATTAAGATGACAAGTTTGTTGCAAATATTCGAACGAAGACAATCCGGTCAGCGGAGAATTTCCATAAAATCGTTGTCTTCCGGAACTGTCTCAAGTTACGAACCTGAAGATCATGTGACTTTTGACGATAATGTACCAATTCAGGGCACATCAAGTGCAGTTCACACGAGAGCTTCAATTACGCAGCAAGTTACCATAAATTCCAGTAGTGACGTGAAGATTGGCGACCAAGTGACTCACATCCATTACAGCTAGCTGAAGTAAGTTATGATGTACACAAACTTGAACTTGATTAGTTTTTTCAAATTAATGTTCTATTGCAGATGATAACAACTTAGCGTTTGTTTTAAGCGACAAAATACTGCCAGTTGATAAGAAAATTATGTTCGTCATGCGAACAAAGCTGTTCTGGAAATTATTTTTCACTTTAACTATGGTGTGTTTTGTCCCAGCCATTCCAAAAATTCTAATGATGTACATCGAAACCTACAATGAATTCACCAAGATGCTTGGACCGGAAACTTGGGGCGCGAAACCAGCCAAATCAAATCTAAAGTCTCTAAAATCACTGATTTTGAGAATAATTTTATCGGACACTGCCGACCAAAACGAAAGCTGTAAATCCATGGATGATTATCAGAATGCAAGCAATGCAAGATTACTACATGGACGAAATTTAACTAAGCGACATCCCATTTAATTTCCTAGTTGGCGATGACGGAAATGTTTACGAAAGCCGAGGCTTCAACTTCCAGGGTGAAATCCCAAGAACCGACAACGTCAACTTTTACGACGATGTCGGACTATTTTTCGCGTTAATTGGAAACTTTACAGACTTGTCGCCAAGCAAAAACCAAGTTGCAACGTTTTGGAAATTCTTGGAAAATTCTATTAGCCGTGGAATGATCAGCAAAAACTATTCATTGTTGTCGCAAGATCATTTATCGATGAAAAAAAAAGTTTCTAGCGGATTAAAAGTCATTTTGAATAGCGATGTTCCAAATTTCTATGAAGGCACGTGCATTTTTAAACGTTTGGAGTTAATATTCATTGAGTTCTTCTAGTCAGCCCTTTGATAGACAGAAAAACGTGGATAAACAACGCATATCGCAATGAAACTTGCCCAGCAATAATGTTCAACAAATCACAAACATACTTACAACCGACAGATGTCATTGTACTTCAAGCGTTTCCACTTAAAATATCTGACAAACCCTGCAATGATTTGGTAAAGTTTTGAACAAAGTTAATTACAAACTTACCAAAATTTATGACTGCAGGAAGGTTGCAGTGAAGATTTGAAGAACATTCTGGAAGCAAGTTTGAATACCGGCTACTATGACATTGCTTTCAATTTCATTATTGGAAACTTTGGAGTTTTTGAGTGTCGTGGATGGAACGTAAGACCGGATTACCTTCCCTTGCTTGATTTCACAGATTTCAACATGGTTTTAGACCAAAACTACGTCAGTGTCGGGCTGATAGCCGATGACTTTGATGACTACTTCAATGAGAAGACTTTCAAGATTTTGATCGATGGTGCTTTGCTGGGAAAAGTAATGAAATACGCGACTTTTAGATGTGACGTCTACATGCAATCGTTTTTTCCCAACCACACCGTTCAAATTTATAATTAACCAGAAGTTTTACAAGAAAAAAATTTGAGCCTTCCGAAAACATAATTTCAAACTTTGTAAAATCTTTCAACATTTTTCAAAAACAAAAATCTATAAATTTTTAACTTATAGCAAGCAATTAAAGTATAGCAGAGTTTAAAGTTCAAGAAAAACTGCCTTTTAAACTATTTTCGCACTGTCACAAGCACGTTGACTTTGTTTTCACTCCATTCTCAAACGAAGTACGTCGCAAGTGCTTTGATTATAGTCCACCGAGAAAAACACGTATCCGAAAACATGCTGGTGACCAATGTGGTCGTCACGTGATCGACACCAACACGACCTAATGTCACTTGTCGACGCAACCTCGCTTAATGATGAGATATTGCTTAATCGATTTTTCGAGAAAAAGCCGAAAACAAGGAGAAAACTTTCCACGCACTTTTTACACCCGTAAATTTCTCTCAGCTTGTCCCTCAATCAATGGGCATTAAAAATCCATTTCAACTTTATCAACAGCTTGAACGATTTTTTGTTGTTGTTTGTTTGCTTTCAACGAGAATCTTCAGATGTTTCTGACGCCCAATTGACAGATTGAGATTTAAGACAAGATTTTTTTCGTTTATTTCTTATCGCCCTCAGCGCTTTTGAAACAATCATTAATTTCCATTAACGACCAGCTTTTCTTTAATTTCTTTATGATTTCTTTTCTTGTTTCTCAAGTTGAAAGCTTCTCGCTCAAAATCGTGGAATAAAGTTGGATTCGGATCAAAGGATTATCTTGCACTTATGTGCTACATGAATTCTTGATTTGCCTGAGCGGAAGATCGATTCAAGTTTATTGCTGCATGCAGATTATGCTGAACATCAAAATCTCCATCAAAATTTTCGCAACAACATTTTAAATTTCAGCATACATCAGGATTAATGTCGCTGGCAGTGAAATTGAAAAGTCAAACCGAAAAAGATGTTTACAAATCTTTTCTTCGTAACGTCCATCTCGACTGCTTTTCAGTCCATGAGTTAAAATTATTGTGGCAAAAACAAATTAGAAAATGTGGCAAACTTTTCTCATCTGAACTTTTCTGCTTTGAAGAAAGTTCAAATGAGTCGAAACCAGAACTCGACAGCATGCAAAAATCCCTCGAATTTCTTTTGGTCATGTTACGAACAGCTTCACTTGGCATGGATTTTTCAAGATTCATTAAATCCATTATTCAGTTCCTTGGTTCTGTCTTTTTCAATGAATCATCGTTCTTGTAATTCATTTGTAGTTTCCTTTACAGTTCAAAGGTTTCTTCTGATTATCTTCATTCAGAAAGCTGCTTAAAGATATCAACGAATCATCAAAAGAAACTAAATCAAAAGAAACTTGGTTTTCTTTTGGTTTTTACCTTTCATGTCTTGGGGCGAATCGATAGTTGAACAAAGATTTGAGCTGCTGTTGTGATAATTTTGTCTTGAAATTTTATAAATCATTGATTTTCAATATTAAAATAAAACAAAATTTTATGTTAAATTGAGTTCAAATCTCAACACCAGCAATGAACAAGCGTTATTTAAACTACTTAAACCTCATCACGCAAACGGAAGTATTCAACGTTAATCTCACATATCGGATTCCAGTTTCCACCCTCATGATTTGTTCGGTCTTGCGTCATTCCCTGCACGTTTCGTTATATCAATTGATTCATTTTCTGACCGTGATAAATTCACAGTTCTTGTTCTTATCTTCAAGATCTCAATTGAGTGGGCAAAGTTAATAAATTACGTCATTTTTCTTGCCAGTGTGTTGCTGAGTCAGGTACAATGTTATTTTAGATGAATTTCAATCGATTTTCTGCAGTTTTTCGCAAAATAATTTGATGTTTAGATGATGAACTTTGGAACCTTAACTGCATTTGATTTTTTTTAAACAGTCGCAGCTGGTTCGAATGTACTGTTAGCAATGCGAGTGTGTGATTTTTGATGAAGATCTGGAGAGTTTTACAATTCAATGTGTTGTGTTTTCAATTTTTATCAGTACCGAAGCCTAGATTGTCAAAATACTCACTTTTTTCTCTTAAAATGAGCCTATATGTTCATAATGACTAGATTGTCAACTTCCAATGAAAACTTCATCGCCGAAACTGTCTTACAATGCAATAAAATCATGACATTTGTATCACCCTACAACTCTCTTAAACTTCCTTCCGCTTGTTGTTCATAGAAGTCTGCAACAGGATTCTGAATATTCATGATATTTATTTATAGAAGTCATGCAAATCGATAAATTTTCATTTTACCCGGAATGCGTCGCTTTGTGTAGACAAAATTAATTTTAAATTTAAATTCAAATGCAGATGTGTCAACACACAGCGAGACGACGAGAAATAACGCTGAACGTAGCAAAACTCAAGGATCTAATGCCTCTGAACTTTCTCTATAAATTTCTATTTCAATGACATTATGCAGCAGCTTCATAATGAAAACAAAAACATTGAGAATTAAAATTTATTGTCGTTTTCAGAGCACATTCTTTAAAAGTCCATAAAACACAAGCTGAAGTCACAGAAGAAGAAAAATTTAAACAAAAGAATTCTGTCGCATTTTTCACGCGCTTGCCGTTGCACAACGGTATCATAAATTAGTCTAGAGATAACAGAACGTCATTAAAGTACAACTTTTCAGGATCAAAGTGAACATCGAAGCTCTGATGTTTTTATAACCGAAATAAAACATGATCACAATCCATAACATCACTCTACTCACCCTTTCGCTTTGATTCTCGCCCTTTTCAAGTGAGTTATTTCAAAGTTCTTATCATACAGGCAGACAAGCAACAACATTGAACTCACATTCATATCAAGTCATAATCTCTCGGAGACTTTGGATGTCGCTGAAACAAATGTTCATGC
>JPYR01001034.1:0-16016 GCA_000775305.1 Belgica antarctica
CTGGTTGAGCGATTGGGTCGCCATTCTCGTCGGTTGTTTGGCCGCTTATTTGCGTAATGAGTTTGAGAAACACCGCGCGGTCTGCTGCCTGGTCCGCGGCTTGTTGTTTCTGCTGTTCTATCAGGAATTTGAGCATTTCCTCCATGCCCGAATGATTTGCAGAAACTTTTTGGTTTTTGAAGGTTAATTCGTGTTCATCCACGTCGCCACTGAAGAATACCTGGCTCCGCTGTTAGGTCAGTGAGAAGGCGGCAGGTTTCTTATTCTAGTGAGATCTTTATTGTGATAATATCGAACGTTGAATGACGAAGTTCGAGGGGAATCGTGATGAGGAGACCGGTATCGAATATGTTGTGGGGACCGGTATCGGGTTCACCTCACTTACAAACAGTTTTTTTTACATTTGCAGTTACAAATTTGAAAACTTTCTTCCCGTGAATTTCCTGATTATTCAATGATCGGTTCTTTGGTCGTGAAACTCGTGTTCATCTTTTGAACTAATTTCTCAGCTGCTTCTGGTGTTCACTCTAAGGCTAAATAACACAAGTGCACAAGTTTAGTTGATGATATTCCACGCCACTCGAAACTGATAAACATTTTTTTTTATCACAGCTGTTTGCAAACAAATTGATCAGCTGTTCTTAGAAAAACAAAAACGTGAATCGATGACAACAAAATTAAAATGCGCCGAACAGTAAGATTGACTTCGCTGTGATATCAATGTTTGAAATCAACAATTTTTTTATAATATTTCTCAGTTTATCCCTGAATTTCTCTTAAAAATCCAACAAAACAAACTCAAAATGTTTTAAGTGCTTTTAGAGCCGTGGCAAATGCAATATTTATTCATGTTGTTATTAAATCGGTATAAAAATGTGATTTAATAGCGGTAGTATTCAGGCTTGAATGGACCTTCGGCGTTCAACGAGAGATATTCTGATTGCCTCTTGGTCAGCTTCGTGAGCTTCACGCCGAGTTTGTCTAAATGCAAAGCGGCAACTTCTTCGTCGAGTTTCTTGGGCAGCATGTAAACGCCGACTGGGTACTCTGATGTCTTGGTCCACAGCTCGATTTGAGCAAGTGTTTGGTTGCAGAACGAGTTCGACATGACGAATGATGGATGGCCCTAGAAATAGTCACAAGATTGTAAAATAATCTTCAAATTGAGCTCATCACCGTACCTTTGCGCAACCAAGGTTGACGAGACGTCCTTCTGCAAGCAGAATGATGTGATGGCCATTTGAAAGCAGGAATCGGTCGACTTGCGGCTTGATGTTGATCTTCTCCTTGGCGTTTTGTTCCAACCAGGCAATGTTGACTTCGCAGTCGAAGTGGCCAATGTTGCATACGATCGAGTCGTCCTTCATCTGGCTGAAGTGCTCGCCCATGATGATGTCAGTGCATCCAGTGGTGGTCACGAAGATTTGTCCTTCTTTGCAGGCCTCGTCCATGGTGGTGACTTCGTAGCCTTCCATGGCAGCTTGCAATGCGTTGATTGGATCGATCTCAGTGACGATGACGCGTCCGCCAAAAGCTTTCAAAGCCTGAGCGCATCCCTTGCCAACGTCTCCGTAGCCAGCAACAACGCAAACTTTTCCTGCAATCATGACGTCGGTGGCGCGCTTGATTCCGTCGATGAGTGATTCACGGCATCCGTACAAGTTGTCGAACTTCGACTTTGTAACCGAGTCGTTGACGTTGATGGCCGGAACTCCGAGACGTCCCTCCTTGAACATCTTGTAGAGATTGTGGACTCCAGTTGTGGTCTCTTCAGAGATTCCACGGATTCCCTTCAAGTACTGTTTATATTTCTCGTGAACCAAGTTGGTCAGATCGCCGCCATCGTCGAGAATCATGTTCAGAGGCTCGCCGTTCTTGAAGACGAGGGTCTGGTCAATGCACCACAAGTACTCTTCTTCGGTCTCTCCCTTCCATGCCTAAAATGAGCTCAGTGAGTAAATTGCGTAAGTTTCGAAGGCGATTTACATACGTAGACTGGCACGCCGGTCTTGGCGATAGCAGCGGCCGCTGTGTCCTGAGTGGAGAAGATGTTGCAGCTCGACCATTGGACCTAAAATTAGAAGAAAAAAATTGTAAGCTGAGGCACTGATTAGAAACAGAGTGACGCAGGAACATATAATGTAGGAGGTCGCGACCCGTAAATCTTTTTGAGATTCTTTATGCGGAGATAAGAGACCGCGTGTGGGATGTGTTTCCTACCTCTGCTCCCAAAGCTGTCAAGGTCTCGATGAGCACAGCGGTTTGCACGGTCATGTGAAGACAGCCTGACAAATAAATTGCGAAATTAGAACGGTCGGTGATAAATGCATGAGCAAACACGAACCTGCAATGCGAGCTCCCTTCAATGGCTGAGACGGTCCGTATTTCTGGCGAATAGCCATCAGGCCGGGCATTTCATTTTCGGCGATGATAATTTCCTTACGGCCGGTCTCGGCGAGAGAGATATCGGCTGATGGAAAATAAGAAAATTTGTTAGGAAACGCATGGCGCGATTTTTATTTTCGCCGATCGCCTGATTGTGGCTGCTTTACAGCGTGATCGAGGCGGATTTTAAGCGCACGCGGAGACGACACTCACCGACTTTGAACTCTGGCTTCACCATGTTGATTGGATGCTGGAGAACGACTGAAGATGAGGACGAATTGCGAAATGTTTTTTAAATGCTTTCGGGGCTGAACCTCGATAAACCGAACAGACGAGGGGAATAACAGATTTCTCATATATATTTTCATATTTTATTCAAAAATGATAATTCCGCATAACTTAATCCGAATCGTCCATCTCGGAACCGTCGTCATCGTCATCCGAGCCTTCAACGATCTCCATCATGGAGTTTCCTTCGTCATCGCTGCCGCTCTCGTCCTTCTTCGATATCTTTGCGTTCTTGTGGTTGAGCTTATCCTTTGCCTTCATGGGTTTCTTCAGTGACTTCTTGTCTGGCTTTTGTTTCTGAAGAACTTCGAAGCCGTGTTCTTTCGTTATGCAGCACTCGATGTTGACTTTAAAAGTAGCCAACGCGCGGCCGACCAGCTTGAGGATCTTCGCCTGCTCTGGGTTGAGTGTCTGGCCCTTCTCACACACTGTGTACTCTGAATAGAGTGTCACGATACCGCGCTCGAGTTTTGTGGGCATGCCGAGCTTACGAAGATGGGGCTCGATTGCGTGTGAGAAGTCTGGAAGCGGTCCTTCGGGAAGTTTCACTGTTTCTGTTGCTTTGAAGCCACCGCGCGCGAACTCTTCGGCTGAATACTCCTTGAACCAATCGACGACGGTTTCCTTGTCGCTAGCCGTAAACAGAAGACCCCGCTGTCCCTCCATCATCTCGTAGAACCCTTCGTCGAGCTCTGCCTGCTTGAGACCGATCTTCATGATCGCGTTCTTGCCGAAGAAGAATCGCGACTCCTTCCACTCGTTGCGAATGTATTTCAGTGTGCTGTTTCGCATGTTGTCGACGGAGAAGAGGAACACGTTTGGGTACTTCTCGGAGCACGCCATGATGTCTTCAATCACCTTCTGTTTGTTCTCCAATCCCTTCTTGTTGGTTTTTGTGAGCGAAACTAAAAATTATTGTTTAAGTCAAGTTTCTGGACATTTAAGAGCGGAACTCACTTTTCTTATCTCTCTTAGATTTCGGCATTGTGTTGTGGTTGATTTGAAGCTAGGATGGGTGTTAATTAAGACTTTGCTTGACCTGCAGGAATATTTCAAAGCAGCGCTGGAAATTTGTTTTGTTGAAGCACGTTTATGAAGTGTGTCAAGGGTTGAATAGCGAAGACAGGAACCGGCGATGGTGACTTAGTCGAGACACCAGCTTTGCGCGGGAAGATTTCAAACACCACTTGACGACTAAGCTGACTTCTATGATCAGTTTCTGCTATAACTAAGCTGAAATCACATCCAATCGAAAGCTTATAAATAAGGTAAAAGTCTGAAATAATAGAATTTTGCTTCGTTTTCTTTCTTCAAAAATCACCCATCAATCGACACAACTGCTTCCCAAGCTTCTTCGTTGATCAAAAATTTGATTAAACATCATCGCAGTCATCACATAATGTAGGTCAGTACATAATCTAAGATAGTGTGTTTAGTCTTGGCTACCTCCACAGGTTCTTTAGAAGAAATCCACTGAAGCACAAAATCGCTTCAAACAGTTTAATTGCCTTCGAAGGAGGTTTCAAGACAGCCGATTTGAAAAACAGTAGCAAAGAAGAATTTCCAAATCATGCTGGGCTGTCTTGCTCTGCTGTTGCTTGTCTGACAAGGCTCAATCTTAAAAGGCATTTTAAGTAAACATTCCTTTCTTCACGCAGAAGAGCGATTTCAATGACTGTGCACAACGCCGACCGGCTATAAATTAAGCCACAATAAAAACAAATCGAAAATTTATTGGAAATTTGCGCAATAAAATGACAGAGTTTTATGCTAATCCGCTTGGCTGTAATTTTTGTGCATGTGAAAAAAAGCTTTGTTACAACATCGATAATGCGAAACGATTACCACACAAATAGATTTTCGCAAAAATCGACTGAAATCGCAAAAGCGATAAATTTTCGCCATTGTGGAGCGCGTACAATGGCGATAATTCAGCAATTATTGATTGTAAATTTCATTACAGGCCTCCACGCCAGCCGCCCGAGTTGATTGTACTCGAAAAATCATAATCGCGCAGAAATCACGAGTATGAAATTTCAGAAATCACCCCCAACAGCTTCCATCTCCGAACAGTCACGGGAAATTTCCCAATTTGTCGTTTAATTAATGCTTAATTTGTAATGAAATTAACTGCGAAAAGCAGTCGCAGATTAAGTGAGTGATTGAGTGGGAGAGCGAATCTAACAAAGCGATTTAATTGGTGAGAGTTTTGGGTATAAAATTCAGTGTTTCAAATTATTTGTGTGCAAATGACGTTAAGATTGATGAATTTTAAGTCAAAAATTAACACAATTCAATAATTAAAACTGCAAATTTTTATTTTTCTTCGCTGAATTGTCATGTTTTAGTGCTTTGAAGTGACAACACACTTGCACAAACCCCACCAAAGACAAGATGCGTGTAGAAATCGAGTCACGTGGCCAGTTACGCAAGGCACAGGCGCCCGCTCAATGTGTTGATTTTAATCCAATTTTGATTGCTATATTGGCGTACTTTTTTATTCTCTTGATGTCTTCATTACCAAAGCAATAAAATTTCGTCATCGCCATGGTGACAGAAAGAAGGAAGAAATAAACATCTTTGAGAAAAGATATTGAAAGTGAAAATTCTTCTTTGATTTCGCTTTTTTCGGAGACAATTTCAAGGACAAAGAAAGTTTTCAGCATTCACAGCACAAAAACCTCCCGAGGAGTGACACTTAAGGTGTCGAGAACGACGGAATTCAATTCGACGACGTCGCTGAAGTATGATGCGGAGTGTCGTGGATTATGGAAATTTGTATCTCAGTCATTTTGAAGCTGGTGGATAAAAAAATGCGAGGGTGGGCACCTCACAGAATGCCGAACGGCACAAAAAACGCACACACAAGATGGAACAGGGAGTCGAATTCAATCATGCGCAAATAAAAGTAGAAGTATTATGTAACGTGAAGGCACAGAAGATGAAAAAAGAAAAGTTACCGGAGCCGCTTCTCGTAAACCAAAAATCAATGGATGAAAGGCAAAATTCCTACAGCGCTTGTTGGGGATTATCAAAATGAATATAAAAAAGGAAGAAAGAGCCTACACACGGAATATCAAAAAGGTGAATCGTCAAATAAGGCTTCTGCACTCGGCGTTGTTTTCTTTTTATCCTTCTCTCGGTGGAGAGATTAGAGACAAAAAGGCGAAATTACATCTCAAGGCCTTACCTGTTTCATGTACAAAACTAGTTAGAACACTAGAAGGGACTGTGGAAGGGGTGCAAAGGTGCTGGATGTTGCAAAACTGGATTGAATCTTGAAGGAACTGTGTTGAATGGTAGATAAGATACAAGATCATAGTTTTGAGGTTAGGAGAACTGGTTTGTAAGTCTTTTTGTTATGTTAAAGTTGAAAACCATTTGTTGCAATAAATTTTAAAGGCAAACACAAATCAATGATGAATTCAATAAAGTTCCAAGATTTTTCTAGATATTTGAAAGTAGGTTTCTAGGTTAAAGCCTTTTAAATTATATGGAAACTTTATCATTTTTAAGTTGAAGCCTTCTGTTGCAAGCCTTTTGAAGCCTTATTCAATATTCCAAGATAAAATCTATCAAATCCAAGCTGATGTTTTTAAAAAACCGTAAAAAACCGTTAAGTTTGAAAAAACGACAGAACTTAAAGTTAGCTGACAGAAACACGTTTGTTTTTAAGAAACTCTCAAAAAGATCTCTAAAGTTCCAGAAATTTCTTAGATTTTTCTACAGTAATTTAAAAAACAAAAATCTTCCTTTTTTCTGCCGGTCTTTCCAAGGCGCTGCAAATATCAATTGCATTAAATCCATTCGGCAAAGAATGTAACCACTGAAAAGAATCCTTTACATGCCTTTTCTTCTTTCGACCTGAATTTAGCCGATTGTTGCGAGATAATTCGTGAGATAATAATGTGTGTGTGTGTGGGGAAGAGATGAAAGGAGATCGAATTTTCCTTTCTATGGGATGATGGGCAATAATGAAATTGAAAATGATTCCCATCCCGGAGGTTGTTTGAACTGCGGTGAAAGTTGTGAAGGCCGAAAGAATGAACCTTAAGCGTGCAGATATGAGAAGATTAGAAGTTCTCTACTCTCGCCCATACAAACATTCGAACAATTGACAACGAAAACATATTAAGCACTCAAAAGAAATTCATATTTGCCGCTTCAAAACATAAACTTGCTTCATCTCTTTTTTGTGTATGTCGTCTTGCGATGAAAAAACGAAAACTTTTCTTTATTTTCATCATCATGTACACCCATCAAACAAATGAATAATGTTGCAAAAACATATCCATGTCTTGACAAACTAGCGAAAACCCACAAAAGAAGACAAAAAAAGCATTAAAAAGAAGAAAGAATTCGACAAAGTTTCGCAGATTAAGAAAGTTTTATGAATAACAACGAGAGATGAAGGAAAATTGGGCAAGATTGTCGATGTCAACATTAAGTTTGAATCAGTTTTTTGCATTTTACGACGTCAGTTGCATGGTTTAAGATGTAAGCTCTACAGTTTATGACTTAACCTTGTCAGCACTGATTACTTTTTCAACAATTTATAGAAATTTATGGAAATTTTACATTTCCGTGGAACTTTCCGCTGAAATTGGTAATGAACGGGTGGAACTTGGTAAACACTCTGATTATCTACGCAATTTGAAATTCCACGCATATTTTCAATTTTAACTCGGAGTTAAATTTACATTTTTAGCGAACACATTCGTTTTCCGACTCAAATTTCTGTTTTCACTTCTAACGCGCGACTTTTTTATGCGCGGCAACCTCGAGTTGGGAATTTTCTCGTCGCTGTTGACAAATCCTTGTTCAAATCCCGCACTGGCTGTGCACAAACGCCGTCTTCGTTATAATAAATAATAAAGCGAGGAGGCATTTAATTTTCCTCTGTAGCGAGCGTCGAAAAGTTCTCTTTCTCTTCGCTATCCATCCGTTTAGAGATTCGCGTTCGTTGTTACTTCCATCCGGATGAGCACAAATAAATGAAATAATGCGTACGGGAAAAAGGCATGGAGTGATGTTAAATATTTTTCATTTCTGTTCTCTCTTGCGATATTTATGTTTTATTTTCTTTCTCGCATTCTTTTCGCCTCCAAATCGACAGGCTTTGCCAACTGAATGACTTTATTTGAAAAATGTTTTAACATAATTAAATCTCTAGGAATCAGAAAGCATTTCCCTATCTCGCTCGTTTTTTACTGCTTTAAAATGAGGTTTGCTTTGATACACCCCCAGAAAGCGCAGAGAGATTGGGTGAAGCAGAAATGTACTAACAGGCTGGATGGTAAACATGCAATCATCATTAATTCGAGTAAAATATGTTGGAAAAGATTTAAATGGACTGTTCTAAGCATTGATCAACTTATTAGAGTTTAGCGAGATAAGAACAAGGAAAGAGAGTTAGAAGCGCAATAGGACAAGGTTTCTACTACTAATATGAACTTTACAAGAATCTTCAAATAAAAAACAAGAAACGATGCCAAAAGAAACACCAAGAACTAGTCAACTAAGTTATGAATAGCCAAGAACCTTATGCAACTTCTGGGGAAAAAATAAAATTTCTCAGTTGTTTAGTTGCATGTTTAGTTGCTGCATCTGATGTCTCGTTGTCAATCCGCGACTCTAATGCTTCCATGAATCTTTTTGTCGTATTGTCACTGCATTATTTACAACGCCTTCAATTAAACTTTTCCGATCCCTGCAGCCTTCCTTCAAAAGATCATTCCACCACTAAAAGCGTCAAAACCTGCGGCTGATGGGCCGCAACGTCAAAAGGAACGTTCTGCCAACGTAATTGGCCTCATTTTCACTGCTTGATTTCTATCAAATCTATCTCAAATTACATCATTCCACACCAGATTCGATTGTTTTCGTCGTCGGGGACTGCGTTAGGGAAATGATGAAAAGAACAAGTGATTGGGAATGTGTATTGCGAGGCGTAGCGACGCATTTAAATTGTGGGCGGAATACACAGGGCAGAACGTACAGGGCTGATTGATAAAAAATTTAAACAATTCATTCGGTCTCTTTAATTATAGCGCTTTTGATTTTCTGACAAAAGGCATCAAAAGGAGAATAAAATAAAAAATCCGTTCATTAAAACCGGTGAACTTCTCAACCCTCTTACATGTAAAACGTCGTGTGCAATTTGTAAAATCAGAAATGCCACCAATTTGTCGAAGTTTTCTTGATGTGAAGTGTTGTGGAAAAATAATAAAAAACGTGCGATCGATTGAGAGAAATTACCTCCTGGAAACTGTCGGAGTTGATTGTGGTTTTTCTTTTGTTGGCTGCGAAATGTTTCCTGGTGAAAGGGGTGAAGACATTCGAGGAAAATTGCTGTGCCTGTTGCTACGCAATCGTTCGTTAGTTGCGAAAACTACCAGGAACAACAAAATTCACATATCTCGTTAGACGAAAAAAGTTTTCGACACAAAAACAATTCTCATTTGTCACCAAATTATTCACGAGAGAAGTCAAAAGAAGAAAATTTAATTAAAATTAGTCGATTTTCATGACATTTGCCTTCACCATTGTGGGCAATTCCATTCACCGGAGTTCTTGGCATGGAAAAATAATAGCTTCGAAGGGATTGCGCCTTGTGGCTTTAATTTTCCAATCACTTTTTAGTCGGTTTCAATGTTTGTTCGATTCTCTTTTTACTTGTGCGTTTGATGTAAAAAGTCTTTTATTTGCGATTACGTCCATTGTTGCTTTCTAGCGGTGGTTCTTTGATTCCTAAACCTTTTGCTTTCTTCTCGTTCTTTGTGGTGAAAGCGTAACACAAGATCATCCCTTCTTATTTTATTAATTGCGAAATTCGGGTCGCCTTTTCACTCGCAGGTTCCAATGATGCAATCAGAGGATAAAATTGTTACAGTTTATGCCTTGAAGGCAAAAGCAAGTCAAGCGATCCTATCGAGGTACAATTTCATCTGTTCCAAGGCAGAACATTGAGTTCTATTTTCCGAGTCGGAGATACGAAACAATTGAATTTTCTAAATGCAATTATTGAAGGCTCAGTACTCTCTCTACACATTTAATTCGATGTATAATAATCGAATCTCGCTTTTCTATTTCTTCCGTCTTTTTTCTGGGTGGTAGATTGCGGTTGTGATACACGCACGCAATCTGATTGAGATTTAAATTTGAGCAGATTTTCTTTTTCTGCGATGGAAATCGTTTGAAATTAAATGTGATTATGTTTTGTCTATTTTGATTGTTTTTCAAGGAGATGTTTTTGCTGGGCAGGAATGACTTTAGGAAAGACTTGATATTTATGTTTGATGTTGATCGATTGAAGATTTATTTAAGTTGAATTTGGTGAGATAACTGCTGATAATGAGAAAAAAACAAAGAAAAGATTTATTCGTTTTGTCAAGATGCAAGTTTTAATGTTATTATGTTACATTAAATTGGATCCAAAGTTACAAGCTAAAATAAGTTGGTCGGAAAAAGTGTTTGAAGCATTCAAATAATAAATTGAAAATTGTCTAACAAGAATCCTAAACAGACAGAAATTATTGCCGACACTTTGCTACACTTTTAACAAAACGGCTTGAAACACTTCAGTGTGACCATTTTTTTTGGAAAATCCTGGTGTGCAATAAAATCCACAATCTATTAACCAAACCCTTTAATAAAACCTCAAATTTTAGATGAATTTATGTTAAAGCTTTAAGAATTTTTTAGTTGTAATTTGATTCCACAAACCTAACTTCTGTCCACGTTAAAAGAAAATCATATCAAACACCATTTCGCTGTCAAAAATTTCTCAAAAACTTCCACAGTTCACAATTTGACATCGCAAAATGTTTGATTTGTTTGCCCCAAAACTAATTTTCCACTCGACAACTGCAAAATATTACATTTTACTTCTTCGTTCTCCGCTGACTTCTTGCTACAGCAATAAAAATTGAAAAGTCTCTCCGTTGCGGTCGTTTCTGGCGATTACAAATATAATTAACTTTATTGCCGAAAACATGTCATTTGCTATCGTAATGTGTTTAATAGGAAGCTGGGAAGAAAACGAAAGTAATTGAGCGGAGTTTCGAAGATTTCCACGAGGGGAAAGATCGAGGGCCAACGGAAATTATTTGAAGAGACGATGAAAATAGAAATTGTGTAATAATTTCCGGTCAATTCTTCTGTGCCGGCGATTTTCGAGAAGCCATTACATTGCAACTTTCAATGAAGCAGCAGTTTCAATTGACAATTTCGATTTCATTTTCATGGAAAACAGATGAGTTTCCCGGATGTTTCCTAGCTGAAGAATGTTTTTCCTTCGCAGGAAGAGTTTTATTCATCAATATTTTACTTCGGGACAGGCTTCTAGTGATGTTGAATCATATTTTCAATTGTGCTCCAGAGTAATAAGCCAAATCACGATTACGTAAGCATTTATTTTAGATCAAGCTTCAAAAACCCACGAGCAACGTCACTCGAGAATTGCGCCATTTCAACCTTTCCCTGTCGACCAACGTTTGACGTTTGTACATTGTAACATGGCAACGATGGAGAAGGAAAATATTTTTAATGTAAACATTTCGTAGAAAAAAGGTTGATATCCCCGAGACTGAACACACAAAAATTATATTTTATACTCAAAATGAAAGTAGCCCATGTGGAAAATTGTGTATCCAATTTATTTCATACAAAATATCATTTCTAGTCTGAAATAAAAAGTTCTATTGTAAAAATGCGAGTGAAAAATAGAATTGAGAGAGACGAGTAAAAATGTAAAATGAATACAGCAGACTGGACACTGTTGAAATGTCGATTCAGCTGGAAAGATAACAGCAAAAACATAAAAATTTCAATTTGAAAAAGATATTTCGAGAATTGTTGTCACAGGGTGAACAATCACTTTACGAGATAAATTTGTTTGTAGCATTTAGCGTGAAGTCGCCAGTGTTTTGAACTGGAAAAACGTTGTTTGAGAACTTTATTTTGAAATGATCAAACGCACCTTTAGTTTAGTCACAAGAACTAAAGTTGTCGACAAGAAGTAGATTTGATGATTTTAGATGTAGAAATTGATGTATTCTGATGTATAGTAATCTGGTGAATAGTAATTCAAGATGACTGGTAAGATGGGCAAAAACGCAAACCTAGATCTCATTCAGTTCGCCAACAGTCAGTTTTTAATGTTGTGAAATCAGTTTAACCTATTCTGCAGTCAACGTGTGCTCCATTCAACATTGTTCACTGTTTAGTCAACTAAGAATTATCGAATCTCAATTGTTCAAATTGCCAACACACCTTATGTTAACTTCCGATAGCCTGGTTTTACTGTAAATTCTGGAATAAAGAATGATTTCTGACTTTAAATGTTCCGAGAACATTATCACCGATTGACGTTACGCACCTAACAAGGTTAAAAATTCCATTTGAACTTGTTTTGCGCGCAAAGTTATGGTTCAAAACTTCCAAAATAAGGGGAGTAGCGTTTTCAACACCAAAACAGCGGCAATAGGGGTTCAGGGGCCATTAGTTTGTAATGAAGCTGCTAAACGAAGACGGCCTAGAGGGAAGAACGTTTTTTCTGCACACTCACCACTTGAAAAATGATTGGATTTTTCGGGGGCTTTTCAGCATCTCGTTGAGAAATGGAATTTCATAAATATGATTATGCTTGAAGAGGGGAGATGTGCGCTCGATAATAAATGGGTCGATTATTCATCATGTCGCCATGAAATCATTTTTCACAAAATGAAGGCTCAAAGATTTCTCGGCTTAACGCTTCCAAATCCAACAAATCAAAATCTCGGAATTCTTTTAAATTTAATTTATTTTTATTTACAAATGTCCTTTGTGTGTTTGTTTTGTTTATCTTCTTCATATATCCTTTATTAAATATAAATTTTTCTGTTATGTTTTATAATTAACTTTTTTGTGAATGCAAAAACAATACCATTCATGTTTGTCATACTTTTTATTTCATTATTTAAATGCATTAATTATTTATAAGAAAGTTTTTCATTTCATTTTAATGTTCTTAAATTAAATAGTTAATTTCTGACGCGAAACATGTTTGCTTTCTGATTAAAAATTCATTCCAAATTAATGTTAATTAATTTTTGTTGCGTGTTTGCGATGTTTTAGCTCATTTTTTTTTTATTTGCGTTGCTCCCAGATTTAATTTCACATCGTAAAAAATTAAAGTTTTAAAGTTTTTTTCAATTCTTGGTTTTTTACTTGCTTGATTGACGTGTGTGATATTGATGTTTGACTTTAAAATTGTCAATGTCAAGCTTGATCTTTAGTGGAAACAAATTTTACAGATTTGAACCGTTGATTTTAAGTTTAAATCTGCTTCTCCCTGCTTGAACACATTAAATCAACCAATTCAGAACTTTAATCGATCACGTTTCAAGACAACTTTCCGCCATCAAACCGGCCGGTTGGGGTGGGAAAACATTCAAATAACATTTTTTCTATCTCGTCTTGACTTCTTTTTCTCCATTCAGAATTATTGCTTTTAATATCGATTGTTTTACTTCAAAAACCTTTAAATTTTGACATAAATTACAATAAGTTTGATTTTCTCACAAGAAGTCATTTTTACTCATTACAACTGGGTTTGGTGAATTCTTGTTTTATCTGATTCTACTCAAATTTACATCTCTTTTACATGTTTTTTAGCCAAACTGAAGTGCTTGAGAACCGTTTTGTGAGTTCCAGGTACAAATTTTGATGCATTTCTTTACTCTTGCTTTGCTTAAGTCAAAACAATCTTTGAAAATCAACTGTTGGATGCTTTGAACTGGGTGTAAATGACAAATTGAGTGACAAAGACAAATACAACACTGAGATCGATTCTATTTATGACTATAATTTAACTTTATGTACATCCTTATGAACTTTCTTCTGCTTTTAAACTTTCACTATCGGTTTTAGGCTTTTCTTTGTTACCTTCTTAATTACATTAAGCAAAAAACGAAAATTTTCTTTGCCTTCAATTGCTTAAATTATTCAACTTTTTGTATGTCATCTCCGAATATCATAAATAAAACTTAGCTTTTCGCTTCTTCTATCGCTTTTTGTCGAGAAACTTCTAATCTAGGAGGTGATGGCGCAAGCAAATTAATCTTCGTTTTCAATCTTTTTGCTAACGTCTTCAAGCTCTAAGCATGACGGGAGGGATGGCATGTTGGTGGAGGAAGATGGACTTCCGGCACCTGTAAAAATGGGAAGAAAAAATGTTAGTCAAGTTCAATTACATTTCACAGATATTTCAAGATTTTATCGTTAAATTTTTAAATGTTCATTGAAAAATAAAATTTAAATACTTTTGATCAAATTTAACGGTAAAACTTCAACAATAAGGAGTCAAAATTCAAGAAACACAAAAATTCACCTTACCTAACGGTGGAAGTCCAAAAAATGAAGATCACTGAAGTCTAGGCCAGTAGTTTGTCCCGATGTCCGAACCTTGAGATGGAATTTGTATTGGCACCGAGACTCCTGCAGTTATGACACCTTCGTTAAATTGTTTCCAAGTCAGGAAAAAGTTTCAAGTCGAAGTTAGAGTGAACTTACCTGTGGCTGAGCCTCCATTCGACGTGGTGTAGTGTGACTGTTGGTGCGCCGCCGTTGGATTGCACGCAGTTCTGGATGGATGGGAACTGTAAGGACTGCTTAGCGAGTGCAACGGGTCCGTGAACATGTATGGATATCCATCACGCTGTTGTAAGCACTGCGACGTCATCGAACCCAAAGATGGTGGCATTGCACTGTAACGAATCGGTTAGCAAAGGTTGGAAAACAAAATGCGTTTATTTCTCACCTGTAGCTCTCAGCCATCGTGGCAATCGGCTGGGGAATCGACGCGTACATGGAGTTGAAGCCTGAATTCAAAGGTATCCTTGGTGTAGTTGGCACTGGAGGGCTGACTGAGTTTGTGTTGCCTACATTAGCACTGCCGTTGCTACCGGCGTTTCCGTTTCCGGTATTGTTGTTGTTTGAGCTTCCATTTGCGCCACTCACGTGGTCCACCGAGCGTCGTTGCGTGCGAAGCTTCTCTTCGCGCCTCCACTTAGCCCTTCGGTTGCTGAACCACACCTTTTTGTGTAAATGGAGGGAAAATTTTCAATGAAACAAACGTTTTGAAGTACAACAAAGACGAGAATTGAAATACATAAGAAATTGAAAGAGTGTGAAAAAGACAGAACAAAAGGCCGTACATGGAATTTCACGAAGCTAAGCAAAAAGGGAAGGAAAACATCTTTCAAAATGAAGATGCATGCAAGGCTGTCTTCTCGGGCCAACATGCAAAAGTTTCCCCTCAATGACTAACGATTTAAATTTATGCGTCTTTCGTTGCTGCTGAATACAAAAATTTTGGTGGAATCACGAGAAGCGAGAAGCAAGTGAAAACTTCGTTGAACTCTTTCTTGTGCAAAATGAAAAGCTTCTAAATTTTATCAAGGGTTTAATGAACATGATGTCACGATTTAAAATATTCATAACATGAAATGGTTGCAAGTTTTGTTAGGATTTGAACCAAGCATTGAAAGAAATCTCTAATGAAATGTTTTACTGTTGATTACGATATAGAACGATATAATGTTCATTAAACTTTGACATTATTTTTCCTGACAAAAACACTTTTTAAATTGCAAAGCAAGTTTAGTCAACTCGATTCACATCATCATCCACTTACATCCCAAACATTTTCCATCTCGCAAAACTGCCAAGCAGCGTGCTGCTAAATCTTCCAGTTAATTCTCAAGAATTAACAATATAAAAAAAGTGAAAACAATTTTCGATGTTTGCCCGAGAACGATAAACAAACAAAGAACATTTTTCCACATGATTTACTTTCGTGATTTCACAGGCTGGCAAGTTTTTATTGTTGCCATGCATTAAATGTGTCGTCTAAGCACAAGCACAAGGGCTGAATGCTTATGACTTTTCTTGTTCTTCTTAAACTGCGACAGTTTTTTGGCAAAACGACTTGTTTGTGGCGCACTTTGAAATAAACTTCATGAAATTTGATATTTTTCCAGCTACCAACGAGCTCTGATGTCATTCTAGCCCCGATTGCAGTGAAGTAGAATATTTATGTTTATTTTTGTTATTACCGAACAATTGAAACAAGACAATTACATTGCAAATAAACAATAAATAGAAATATCAATTGCTCTGATGTTGTGACAAGGAAGAAGCAATAACGAGGGGGACTGAGAGTTGCAATCAAGAGCCGGGCATATGGTTAATTTTCATTATGATAATGTTCTCGAGAAGCGATTTCGACGGGTTGGGACAATAAATTATTAATAATTCTTCGCAAATATTGTCAGTGCACTAGTGACGTTCCGTTTTATAGG
>JPYR01001037.1:5089-15788 GCA_000775305.1 Belgica antarctica
GTCAACCTAGCGTCCCACTTTTGGGTGAGAAAGATTTTAATTCTACTAATAATTTTTGTAAACGTGCTTTTTTTAGACAATTCGAACATTTCTTCCAAGAATGATTGAAAGAAAACGTGGCCACATCATCGCAATTGCATCGTTAAGCGCAAAGATCACATTTCCGCTAGCCTGTGCGTACATTTCCACGAAATTTGGTGTCCGTGGTTTTATGAATGCGTTGTATGATGAACTTTGTATTGACAACAGCGACGAGCTCATAAAAATAACCACCGCGTACCCACACTTCATGAACACAAGAAAAGAACTAAGTGACATCATGGACACCGTCAAAGAATCATCCGCGAGAATGTCTCCAAAGTACGTTGCCGACGAGGTCATCAAAGCTGTGCTTCGCGATAAAAGCGAAATAACATTGCCCTTTGGCATTGGACTGCTGCAGATTCTCAAGTAAGATATAATTTTATTGTGGAATTCCCAACACAATCATTATTCTTTTTAGTTATCTTCCATTGCGGGTAATCAAGTTCTCAAAGGCAAAGCTGGCACCTGTAGGACATCTTAAAAAGTATTGATTTGGGTAGTTATGTGGAAAAAATAAGTTTTACAGTGGACTCGATCTGTTCCAATATTTTTTTAATGGTCAATTTCAAAATACAAAACGTCTTGATTTTGAAGCTACATTTCATGAACAAATTTTTCACTGTATTAAAAGTTCTATGTTTGGAATTAAAGGAGATAATAAAAAACTGTACATTCAAACGAAAACTGTTGCCGTCATTAAATTCAATAAAAGCTAAGGTCAAAAGAACAGAAAGAACAAAAACAACTGGTTGCTAACTGGACCATAAAAATTGCTTCTGTATCAACGCTTTAAATATCTCGCACATCAAGCGCAAGACTTTGTCTGAAACAATAAGCTTTTGTTATGAAAACTTAAACACATTTCGGGTGCCTGTAGAGCTGGCGATAATCTAAAAACTTATTCATGACAATGTGTTCCCTGCCTTTTTGCGTCGCAGGAACATGGGATTTTCGGAGATGTTCTTCATTTGTGACTGAGAACTATGCAGTCATCATCAACACAATGACTTGGAGATAAAATGCGGATGAGTTGGATTATGAAATGAAAAACATTTTGAATTTCATTATTTTAATTTGGCAAGTCTTACATCGATTCAAATGCCCAGAAAGGAATTCCAGTGCCTAGTAGTGCAAGAACTCGGGAACATTTCAACTCCTGAACTGATCAATTTGCCTTGCTATAACTCTGCTAGATTTCAAGAGGGTCTTGAAATGACAATGTTCGGGTTGGCCTGGAACAAACGATAAGAAAATTAGAAACTCTGGGCTAAAACATTTCTTTGCTGTTCAGAACGAGTGTTTGAATGAAAAATCTAAATTAAAGTTTTCTTTTATTCGACAAAGAACATTCAATAAAAAACCTTTGCAGCCGACGAGCGTTTTTCACATCGCAAAAATAGTGTTAAATACGTGATCGGAATTCAAGCCGAAGCATAATTCTTCCAATGCAGATATTCAGCGTCATGTGTGTAAAAAATGTGCTGCGGGAAACCCGAAAAAACTTTTTCGTCATTCAACAAAAGAATGAAAATTTGTGAAAGTTTTCAAGCCAACATGACTCGTCAATATGACTCAATCATTGACTCCAACTACACTGGACAAATTTTGAACTTCAGACACAAAACATCGTCGGCAACATTTAATTTGCGTTTGCTGCTTCATTTCAAATTCAATTGCGGTGAAATTTTGATGAAGGTTTGTCGGCCACACGACTCAATGCAGAATTTAATTGATAATAAAGCGAAACGTGATGATTGAAATCGAAACCAAAACAAGCAAAATCAGAACATCTAATCAAATCGGAAGCTGAAAAGATTTGCTGACGACAAAAACGACGAGATTCTCTGAAAAAGCTGGCAAGTGTGACTGGCAAATAGGCGCCAAAATTCATTCTCGAACGATAAATTGATATTTCCAAGTTGTTTTGTTGCCGCAAGCGCTTCGTGACTCGATTCCAAATTGTTTAAAATTTTATTTTCTCGCTAAGTTTTCCGGTGCACTGGCTGAGAATGTGACAAAATGTTGCCACTTTACAATTCAAAGGATTGAATTTCTTCAATAATTCAGCAGCAAAGCTTGAAAAATTGTTAACACACACCGCGGCGGAGTTCACAAATCTCGTCTATCATAAATCATAACAGCAGCTGCCGAAAACTCTCAATTTCGTGCTGCACACTAATCGTCTCCGACAGCTGTTCTCCTTGACTTTAAGTCTCGGCGCTTTAATTTTCATCGCCCAGCCTAGAGCATGAAAAATGATTCGAGTCGGTCACTGCGAAGCTTCATGCTTTGGGAAAATGTGCAAATGCATCGAATTTTCCGTAGGGATCTATGCATTGAAACGTGCTTCCGCTGTTTGATGAACTAGAAAATCAAATTGCAGTAAATAAGCGATGAATTATTTAGTCAGCAAAATTCTAAACTTTTGTATTTATTTTCATATTTGTACATTCAGCAAACGATGGGGATTCTTGACACTTCAATTCAGATTACTTGTGTGGGCGAAAAGTCAATTAAAAGTTCCTAAATTGTTGAATGTGTTAGTGAAAAGGGTTTTTAAGGTCTGGAAAACCCTGTAAAAGCTTGTTGAGTGAAATTAAGGGTTTCTACCTAAGCGCAGGTAGGAATTTCAAGCTTTTCAGGGGTATAAAAGAACTCAAATTTTCAAACAAGACATCATTCACTTAGTGAAAGTTTAAGTGCTAACATCTCAAGGAGAAAAGAAAGTTTCTAAAAGATAAATATTCAAATCGTTTAAGTTAAACTCTAGTGCATTAAAATCAGAAATCGTTCTAAGTTCAAATAGACTGTTCTCAAAGTTCCTTTAATTAAAAGAAAAGAATCAAACTACAATCAAGTGAAGATGACTAGCATCAAAGTTGGAATCAAATTTCGCCCACAATTGGATGTCGAAGCTGACCAGGAGTTGCAATGGACCGTTGCAGACAAGAAGATCAAGTCTCTCAATAGCAAGTACGAGTTGTCATTTGGTGAGAATGTTTTCGACGAACACGCATCGACCGTCAGAATATACGAGAAGCTGGCCAAACCGATCGTGTTGAAGACTTTGGAAGGGTACAACGGAACAATCCTCGCTTATGGTCAAACATCGAGTGGAAAGACCTTCAACATGATCGGCAACGATGAAATGCCTGGAGTTATCCCGATGGCCGTCAAAGACATTTTCAAGCGTATCTCAAAGAATCAAGTCCGCAAGTTCACCGTCAAGATCGGGTACATCGAGATCTACAACGACAAGATCTACGACTTGTTCGACGGCAAGCGAACAAAACTTCAGGTCTACGAATCCAACGGTACACTAATCCTCAAGCAGATGGAGTTCGTCGTGGACACGTCGGAAGAAGTGTTCGCGCACTTCTATCAAGGAAATAAGTGCAAAAAGATGATCGAAACATCGACCAATGACCGGTCTAGCCGATCCCACACTGTGTTCCGCATCACCATCGACTCTGACGACGGCCACGATGTCAAACACGCAAGTCTCTACCTGGTCGACTTGGCTGGTAGTGAAAAGCCGGATCTTGCCAAATCCACCTTCACCGAAGGCCTGTTCATCAACAAAAGTCTTTTGGTGCTTGGAAAAATCATCCGCGAGCTGGCGAAGAAGAACTCAGACCTTGCCAACGTTAACTTCCGCGAATGCAAACTTACAAGAATTTTGACCGAAGCATTGGGTGGAAACTCGTTGACTGCAATCATTTGCACAGTGTCCCCGGTTGTCTTGGAAGAAACTTATCACACGATCTGCTTCGCACAAAACGCCAAGAAGGGAAAAACAAATCCGGTCTTCAACCTTGCACCGAGAGTGTCTCTGTCGTTGCGTCAAGACACCACAAGCAACTCATCTCTCAACACCAACAGCAGACGCCGAAAGGTCACCACACCGTTCAACAGTGACTTGGAGTTGTCAAAGCCACGCAACAAGATCCGAAAGGTCAATATCAAGTACAGACAGTCAGTAACATCAACCTGCACCGTTGTGGAAGCCAGCCAGTACAAACGCAACAGACACAGCGGCTGTTTCGAACGGACCGAAGAACGCAAGGTGAAAACATCGACAGCCAGCGCCTTCTCTGAAAACATAAAACTCAACGAAGAAGTAGACGAGATCATCGGTGACATCACTTTAATGGATGACACGATGACAAACTTGGAGAATCAATTGGAAATGACTCGCCATCAACTGTTCAAAAGCCAGGAAAAGTTTCAAGCCAAAATTCGAGCCAAAAATGATGCCATCGATTCCATCACCAAAGTCCACGAGACAGAGATGAAAACTGCTCAGGACAAGATTGCGTCACTCGAGCAAGACATCGTTCTCTATGGAAAGACGATCTTTGATAACCAAATCTCCTTGAAGATCTACGAATCCAAATTGATCAAATCACAACAGGAAACAAGCCGCCGCTTCAACCAAAAACTCGAAGAAGTCGTTCGTCAAAACGAAGAACAAATTCTCGAGCTTCAAGAGAGGCTGGCAAATGCAGAAATCAGATCCAAGACAAACCAAAACGAAGAAATGCAATTTTACTTGGAGATGGAGAGAAAATTCTCTGCACAACTGAAGGAATCGCTCGACAACTTGGAGATCGGATACAACACTTTGAAGACTGCCTATGCAGAAAAACTGCGTGAGTCTGAAGAAAACTATGCCATAGAACTCGCGGAGAAGGATCAAAAGATTGTGATGCTAACTGAAGAGATCGGAAAGCTCAAGATGTCTAGCAACAAACCAGCGCCTGCTAAAAAGAACATCAACGTATCAAAACATCTGCGAGACTTGGCAGTCAGTGTCAGCACCTCAATCCAGGATTTGAACGAAATCAAGAAGAACCACATTCAGGACTACTTCGTCGATCGCTTGACCACAACTTTCTACGAGATCCGCAGCGTTGTGAAGAAGTTAGAAGAATCGATTCAAGACGAAACCACAGCGATGGACATTTCTGAACCTTTCCAAACCGCAACGACACCACCAGCAACTTCGGAGTCTGGATTTGAAAGTTGCGTCGACTTCATGAAGACTGAATCGTGTCCTTACTGTGACAAACCATTCCTACGCAAATCCACATTGGCCAACCACATTCTGACCACCCATGATCGCCGCGACACCATCATCATACAATCCATGCCCAAGGGACGTTAAACAGCAATCAAGCTGAAAATTTTTTGTAGCACGTTTTCCCAATTCAACCTGAAATAAAAACTTATTTTTTATAAAAATTTGTTCGTTTTTCATAAAATTAAATCCTTGTCATTGCTATTGAAATCCCAGCAATTTGCTTCTCAGCCCCCCACTACGTGAAGAAGAGCTCGAAAATTTTCCCTCGACAATTAAAATTGAAAATAGGAGAAAAGCGACATAAAAATATGTAAATATGCAGTTTAAAATTTAATTGTTTCTCGAGAGATTTTTGCGGCAAATGGTAATGACAGATGCTTTTCATCTCTGCCGCTGCTTAAACTTTGTCTTTGCTTCCGGATTTGCGGCAACAACACAACGGTTTCATTAAAATCTGGTGATAACCTCAAATTAAAGATGAATTCGGAAGGAGAAAGCTGTGGAAATAAATTGTTCAGCCTGTTTTGTATGTCTGAGGGCTAGAAACGTCTGTGAAATGATGGAAATTTGCTGTAAAAATGTAAATAAATGAAATTTCGATGAGTAAGGTTGACAAAATCCACACTTTCACAGTTTTTCGACCTCGTACCAAAAAAAATCCAGGCTGCAGTCGAGAATTTGTTCACTTCACTTCCAGCAACCTTTTTAAAGCGGAAAGTTTACGCAAAAATATAAAAAGTAAACACCGGCACCTGCGGCACGCACTTAAGACACTCATGGATATGAAAGTTGGGGAAAAGTTTTTCAAGAACATCCCCGAGAATCGTGCGTCCCAAGAAAACATTTTTATGTTTAAAGGAAAAGCGTGTCTTCAAGGAGTAAATTTATGATTCCTAGAACATCTGTGCAAGTTCTGTGTGCGCCACCCTCCCCCGAACGTCTACATGGAAACTTTATGCGAGAAATATGTTAATTGTCGTCGTTTGCTGAAATTTTTGGGAACGTTGAAGGTTTAAAGAGTGGCATCGTAAAACTCCTTTAAAGCTTGCATGGCTGCTGCTTCGGTTCACATTTTCACATTTCAATAAATTTTATTTATGCGAACGTCGTGACAAAAGAAGATTCTTATCACTGCATCAATAATCCGCTTGATTCGATCTGACCGCTTCAGATCGCCCTCAGAGTTTTGTCACTAAAAGCATTTTGTGTGTTTATGGGTCACATATTTTCATCAATCTATTAGCCAAATCGTAAAACTTTTTTAAGCTCTCGTCGCAGTATTATTTAGCCATAAAACAGCTATAAAGGAAAATGGTTCATCGTTGGTTGCTTTTTTATGGTCATATTGAAGGGATGTCGTGGTGGCGTAAAGGGACAACGAACCAAATGTGCTTTTTGGGTAATTTCAATCTTGGCATCTCTGCTAAGTTCAAGAGCTCCAAGCGACTCAGTTTCACCCAATTGTTTCAATTACCAAACTTCACAAAGTGACTTCTTAATCAAGCCTTTGAGTAACATTTTCAATTATGATAATTAAATGCTTAACACGACACTGCAAACGTGACGAGATTCCTTCTTCAAATCGTGAACAAATTTAGCGCGGCTCCGATTTATATTTCTCCTCAAGCGTTTCTCGAGAAGTTAAATCGCGTGATGGAAGGCAAAAGTTTTCATGTGCAGTGTGAAGTTTAATTTTCCCGGAGAGACGACGAGAAGTTCACAGTTGAAAGTTGCTTGAAACATGGATCAATTGTAATTCACACCCGAAAGAATCACGGAAAAGTTGAAGTCAAACTTGAGTTGTGACGATGTTGAAGGCGTGAAGGCAGTTAGTTCAGCTTTGAAATTTTCATTGAAAATCTGTGAAATCAACGTTCCATAAGTTGATTTGGGTTTAGAATGATTTAAATCGAATCTGGTGTAACACTGCACCTAAAAGCGTGGTCACTTTTCATATTACTTTAACATTTCATGGGTTCAAATCGGCAAATAATTATCAATGCCATGAACGAAACTGCCAAAATTCAAAATCGGAGAAACCGTTAAATTTTATAAAAAAAAATCTCGAAATTTACGCGCACAAAGTAAACAACAACAACACCATCTCTTACCAGCATGTGAATTCAAGAAAAGGAACGATTTGCATTTTGTCCTGGAATAAACCATCAGGGAGATGCAGGAACATCATTTGACGATTCTGTTTGCCGGCTTGGAAGTATAGGGTGTAACATGATTTCATGCTTCTTCTGCGAAACATTGTGCTGACATTAACAAACAAAATTTTAATGGTTTTCTCGATTATTGAACTTGCAGTTTTTATCGAATTTAACACAAAATTTATGGCGCTTTCGTTTATGCGCACTTTATAGTTATCCCCTTTGCAAATTCTGATAGTTTGTCTTGTTCGTCATAAAAAATATGTTTTATTGTTTTCAGTCTAACCTTAATGTTCAATTCAACATGACCTCGACAAACTCTTTAAAACTCAATCATATTTTGCTAACAAGACCAAAATCCAGCATCCTAAAACTCTTAACTTGCTGAATATTCCCGCTAAATCAAATTACAGCGAGTTTTCAGCTTGTTTCTGACACGAAATTAATTCAATTTGTTCAAATATCGCTGGTGATATGATAAAAAAGAATTTGTAATTTGATTTCGAAAATCTGGGTTTGTAGAATTATTAGATTCAGCGACAGCAGAAATTTTTTTCGCTTCAAGCAGCTTTCGAGAATAATGAGAACTCGCCAAGGGGCTTTTAATGAATTGTTTTTGAAGTATCCAATTTCAAACGGAGTTATTCACACATGGCCTCGTGTTAGCAGAAAGAAGTCCCGGAGAATGTGAAGAAAATTTACTACGTGACCCGACTGCAGAGATCATGGACTCGAAATGAAGCTTTCATCGTGCTTCAACTGCAACAATCACTTATGAAAATTAGTCGACAGTTTGTGTTCTCTTGGGTCAAGTGTTTTGTGTTTAAAATCAGCAGAGAAGAAGCATGACTCCATTACTGGAGACTGTGCAGACATGACGTAATCGGCGCTTTTCTATTATTCGCTAACACGTAACTGCCGTTTGCGTCCGAGTTTCTTTTGCGGTTGTTTTATTACTTTTTCTCTAGCAGCAACGCTGTTAAAAGGCCATTCGGTATGCATGATGTATCATCGCCGGTTTATTTCCGCCTCTTGCACTGTGTCAGTTTAAAGCAAAGACTTGTATTTACGCTAAAGGAAATTCTTGGCGATTTAAAATTTATGAAGTGTTAAATTAGAGTAATCCCGACGACAACAATAGAAGAGAGTAACGAGGGTGAAACGAGTGGAATGAATTTGATTAAATAAAAGAAGAAAATTGAAATCACCTTGAGACGAAGAAGAAGCGCACGCTGTCGAGAGAAGTGTTTTGTTGTTTTTGATCCCCGCAATTTTTTACTGTTATGTAATTTCATTACGACTGCCAAGCGGGGGGTGAAGATGACAAATAACGGTCCAAAATATATTTGATTGCGTCAATTATCCTTGAGTGTTAGTGAACAGGACGAAAATATTTTTCGGGGAAGCGTTTTTGCGCAAAGTGGTCGCGTGGGACGAGCGTTGATGTCGAAACTTTTCGGTCCTGCAAATTGCTTTGTGCAGCGTCGAAGAAGCAAATTTTAAGCAAAAGTTCTCTGTTCCTAATTAATTTAATTCTGGAACATTGTTCTCGGTTGTTCTGTTCCATTTCCAACGTCGGTCCATTGTTTTTTATGCTGCATGCAAAACATTCCACAAATTTTCCTGATTTTCCTTCAGTCTCGTCGCTGTCGTCACCCAGCAAGGACCATTCATCAGCTTTTCCGTTAGGAGTTTAGAGATAGCACGTGCCAGACATAAACTCGATTTATTCTAGTCACTATGTTATGCAATCTCGGGCAGTTTATCCATGAATGACTAAGCGAACCTAGTTTCGAGAACTTTGATTTTCATTTCATGCAGAAAACCAATTAATAATTCAGAGAAGTGGCTGAGTAAATTGATGTAAACTCTTAGTTTAATATTCTAAACACACAACATGTTAAATTTTATGATCGCTACGTGCCCGTTTTTGCCTTGTAGATGCTGTTTCTCTGCTAAGATTTTAATTTTCAGTGAAACTTACAATATAGTTAGACTTAATTAATAGTTGCGGGAGAAGTTTTCATGAGAAATTTCTTGTTGGTAATTAAAATAGATGGGAACAGTGGTTGGTGCGAGGTTCATCAGGAAATTGTTCAGAGGTTATGTTGCTTTGAGGTTAGTTTGTAAGAAAACTTAAAGTTTGCGCAAAGTTGCTTTGTAGACAATTTTTGTATAAGATTCGAACCTACGTTTGACTGAGACCTCAAGATTTGTCTTAGTTTAAAACCTGACCTAGAAGCTTAATCAATAAAATGACTGAATTGTGCAATTTCCAACGTTTTCATCACTTTCAAACAACCCCAGAACTGCATTGCATTGCATTGCATCTAAATCCATGCGTTTAATTTGATTATAAACATTCATTCTGCCTCAAATTTTCTTCAAACCAACTGATTTATGCTTGCGCGCCACCCCGAGAAGTTTTATGACTCAACATGCTCGACAGATTCCGTAAAAACGCTATTCACTGCGACCATTAGTTTTATCAATATGTTTTTGGGATTAAATTCTTCACTCTCGAATGATTTTATGGATTGAGCCTGCAGCGTTGCATTGATTTTTACGAGAATGTGCAAAGAATTGTAGTAAATTCGAGTTGACTGAAGCAGGTCACAAGAAGCCATGCTGAGATCATCACCATCCCATTTTCTGCAGAATCAACATTTAGACAGTGCATCAAACGACAATAATAAAATGATTTGATGTATGGCTTCATGTAATGCGATAGCCATGTGTGGGAGTTGGATGCTGTAAATGCTGTGAATAGTTCGATCAACCTTTGTTATTAACTTTGCGATGTGATTTCCTGGTCAATTTCGGTAGTCTGTGCTGTTGGAGCATGATGGATTGGTAATTAAATTGAAATTCGATTGCGTGTAGGACGAAATTATAGGAAATATGACCAATTTATGTTTGCACCGAATATGTTTAAGGTTCTTGTGAAAATGACTGTTGCTAGTACAGCATGAAAATGAATTTTAAAATTACCCAAATTAATCACTTCCAACGAAAAGCTGTTTCCAGTAAATACTGCATTACCGAGTTAAAATGAAAATTCGGTCATATTTCCACGCCTGTCATCGATTTTTTTGCATTAATCACGACAATTTAACGCGATATCAGCGCGATCTGACAAAACGCCGCCACAAAACATGCAGTAAAACTCCCGCACTCTAGCACAGATGAACAGTTCACAATGAGGCGAACTCAATTGACGATGTTCAATGAACCGAATTAGGATGCTCGGTTTCATGTCATAAACTAATAACCTTCAAAAAAATATTTTCCCATCGACAGACACTCTCGATATGATGATATGCTTTCAATTCAAGGCACGTTCATTGCACTGTTTTTCGAGCAATAAATAGCAAAT
>JPYR01001039.1:0-11553 GCA_000775305.1 Belgica antarctica
AACTGGAAGTGCTTGAACGGCTGCAGGTTCTGAATCTTTGCCTTTAATTGCAACTTGCTGTTCTTTAGTGGGAGTGTCATGTGTGGCGCCTTGGCCTCTTGATGGAGTTTCTACAACTGGAAGTGCTTGAACGGCTGCAGGTTCTGAATCTTTGCCTTTAATTGCAACTTGCTGTTCTTTAGTGGGAGTGTCATGTGTGGCGCTTACTTGTTCTTTAACGATAACGCGTGTTTTTTTAGCACTCTTCGGTGGCTTTGCTGGTGTTTTCTCGACCACTTCGACAGATTCAGGTCGCCCAAGGCGCTTTGGAGTACCGGAAGCGAGTGCAGAATAGTCAGGTCGAGCTGTGCGGCGTCTTGAAGGAGTCTCGGTAGCCGAAGGAGTTTCAATTATTTCCATGAGCGGGGCCCAAGTTTCTTCAACGTCGTCTTTGTCTGGTGAACAGACGTTAGCGACTTTCTTGACACAGACCTCTTCGACGACAGCGATTTGATCAGATGATTCGTTCTCGACGACTGCTTTTACGTTTTCGTTAACTTGAGATAGCTCTTGAGCGTCAGCGCTTTGTTCCTGAGAATTTGAAACATCATTCCCAGAGTCGTCGCTGATTTCTTCAATGCTCGAATCGAACTTTTCACTTTCTTGAGACGACTCCACTGCGATGTCGCTTGATCGTAGCGACGATTCGACTGAACTGTTTTGAGGCTTTGCTCCAGATGAATCGTTGTTCAACGAGACTTCCATGTCGGACGTTTCTTTCTGTTTCAACTGTTCAGCCTTTGCCTTCATGAAGTTAGTAAACGACGGTGTCAAGGCGCCTACGGAGGGAATCATTGTTTTGCTCAATCCCAAAGTCTTTACTGGAGCGGGTAACACGAGACTCTTGCGTTGTCCTTTAGCCTCCAGGTTCGGCTGATCTTCCATTTTGGCGAACAGCGACTCTTTGTGCTGTTGTTTCATTTTATCGACGAAGCCGACTGGCACTTCGCCGTCCGGCTTGGCTGCCAAAGTCTTCCGCGACGTTGTTGCTTTCGAGTCGCCTTTCGGAAGCAAGCTGTGCGCTCGTTTGGTGAAAGTTGGTGCATCTGTAAGTCCCTTGAGTTCGTCTTCGCTGGAGACGCCAGTATCGACAGTCGTTTCCATCAACTCATCCGGAATTTCAACTCGACTGAATTCGCTGTCGTTGAAAAGTGACGTTTCGTCAGGAACGACTCGCTTGGGATCGGTAATGACAGTTTGATTATCTTGCGATGATAACATTGAGAATGTTGACCCATTGGCGAAGCTTTCTTCGACAGGTAGCGTTTCATCGTAGGCTTGTGTGGCTGGAATTTCAAAGTCTTCGTCGCACCCATTTGAATCGTCTGGAGTTAAAGCTGGTGACTGATTGTCAACTGAGTTTGAGTCATTGGAGATGCAGTAGGTTGTGTTTTGAGTCGTCGATGGTTCTTCTTCTTCGGTTTCAGTTGGCTCTGGCAGGACTTGAGTCAAATTAAGTTGCGAAACCTCCTCTTTTATAGGTTCTTCTGGTGCAATTGCCTCTTTTGGTAGCTGTTCGACTTCATTCTGGTTATCAGCAAACGCCTGAGTAGCAGGAAGATCAAAGTCGGTGCCGAAAACGTCGCTTTCATCTGGAACGTCAGGGTTTGTGTAACCGACTTTGGAAGCCTCAAACAGCCCCGTGTTGTTTCTGTCACTGGCATCTTGGTCAGTTGATTGCTCGAAGACCCAAGACTGATTCTTTGAGGGGAAGTAGCTTGTCCCTTCTTTCATGTCAACATTGGTTTCATCGTTGTCTGTATTGGTGACTTCATCGTCTTGCGATGATGGACCGTCGTCTTCGTTTCTGGAGTCATTCAGCGGGTTAATTCCTTCTTCCATGTCTTGCTTGCTGAGACGGAACTTCCGAACAGTTGCCGATCGCTCGTTGACTTCAATTGATTTTTCTTCGACACCGTCGGATCCATCGCTGTCGCTGCTGCTTTCGTAGACATCAGATTGCGAATCTTTCTCTTCGACTGAAGTTTCATTGCTGCTAATCTCGAAAACGTCTCTGTCCGACTCGCCTTGGTCGTCTCTGGATTTTGCAAACGCAATGAAGTTCTTCGATGGCGGGCTCGATTGTTGCCGGTCACAGTCACCACCGTTGGAGTTCGATGTCGGAGGATTGTCTAAAGACAGGAAGCTCTTAGGTTCTTGCTTCGACTGATTTAGTTCTGGTTCAACACTCGACATGTCGATCGTCTCATTCGGGTCGATGGTCGTATCGGCGAGCATTGAGACGTTGTTTAGCGAAAACATCGCGTCTCCAATGCGCTTTCGTGTGCTGCGCAATGATTTCGGCATCCCGCTGTTCATGTTGTAATTCTCGACGACGACCGTGCTTTGGTTGAGACTCAGCCGAGTCACCGGACTTTTTGTCAGCTTCTGGTTTGATCCGACGCAGCTTTTGCGCAATTGAACGACCGCCTGGAGATTCACGATCTTCGGTGTCGATGCGTCGTAAGCGAGATGGTTGACACTCACGACCGAGTCATTTGGAGTGACATTGGAGTAGCGAGACGACGTGACCTGAACCGTTTGATTCGACGACTCAGCTGCAAGTGAATCGCGAGCTTCGGCCACCCATGTCAAGATTGACTCCGCCTTCTCTCTCGACAATTCGCCTTCGTCGTCGTGCCCAACTTCAGGCTGTGTGGACTTCTTGGCCGAGTAGGTTTTGGTGATCGATGGGCGCCCAATGAGCTGATCAAACTTTGAGTCAATGCTCGACATTGCTTCAACCGAGGATGTACCTGCAATGTTGTCGAACTTGCTCTCAGCACTGGAAACGGCGTTGTCGTCGAATATAATCGAGCCGACATTTACCTTCAGAGATGGAGACGAAGTGTTCCCGTAGAGAGACTTATCAAAGTTTCCTTCAAAGGCGGCCGTTGGGCTCGCGTTGCGCTCAAGGCTCTCGTCAGAATGATGTTCCGACTCGTGGTCATCAAGCACCGACGAGATGGAGTCGATCAGGTCTTGAACTTCTTTTGCGTCATCGTCTAGCGCTGGCTTCTCGTCAGCTGAGCTTGGTGTTTTCATGAGACCAGCAACACCGCTGATGTCCGAAAGATCGTTTTTCGGTTCTCTTTGCGGTGTTTTGAGCATCTTTTGCAATCCAGTAAAGTCGGAAGTTTGGTTCAAAGTTTTCTTCGGTGTCTGCGACGGCGATTGACCGATGCTATCCGAGCTGACTTCAATGACCGAGGAATCGTTTGGAACTTCTGCTTCAGCGAACTTCAAGATTTTACGATTCGGTGTCGCTTCAATCTTCTTCTTGATTGTCGAGTTCTTGATCGCCGACTTCAGAAGCATGTTTTCTTGTCGCGCAACGACTGTCTTCTTGGTCGGCGTGATCTTGGGCGATTGTAAAGTGTCTGGCGACGAGACACTGGTCTTGGTTGGATGTAGTGTTGTCAAGTCAATGAGGTGCATCGACCGCTTGGCCTTGTTTGGAGTGCTCGATTCACCGTCCGAAGTGTTTGATGTTGATTCACTCAAGACGCTCTTCACCGGAGTCTTCTCTCTCTTTGTTGGTGTGAACCAAGTCTTCAATGTTCCCGAAAGATTGAGATTGAGAGACTCGAGCTTCGGCGTCGAGTTCTCCTTGTTTCGTGAAATGTCTAGCAACGGCGTGCTGAATGTTGTTGCTGGATCTGTCTGTCCTTTGATTGGTGTGGTTGGCGACTCGCACAAAGTCGAAATTTCATCAGGTGGAGTTTCCATTGTGGATGCTCGTTGAGAGGCTTCTTCCATAGGCTGCAAATCTTCAATCGGAGCGGCGGGAGCGGCAACTGACTCTGTTTCTTCGAACTGGTTGGCCAAGTTGATTCTAAAAAGAGCAAAATTCCGTTACATCGGCGTCAATAAGTGTCATGTAGTATATTTACTTGTGAATCGTGATACGCTTCTTAGTCTTCATACATTGTGCTGCCTGTCGCTTTTTTTCTGTCTTCGGCAGCGAGAGTTTGCGCTCTTAAAACCAGAATTATACAGAATTGCGAAATAAACAAATCGGTTCAACTTACTTTTCGCGTCCTCCTTCGACTCCCAGCGGAAGTTCTTGCCGAGGAAGGAGATGACATCGCCCGAAGCGAGGCCTTTTCTGCCAGGAACTTCAACTCCGTTGACTTGAATAGGATTCCAAGTGCTGTTGTTGACGACTTTTATCTGTTTTCGAAGAAATGCAACAACAATTACATACAAATTAGAAAAACAATGGAGCCGGCGAGAGAAAAATTCCCGTTATTACCTCTCCCTTCTCGTTCTTGTAGATGGTGAAGTGTACATCGCGAGCTTCTTCGTGCACGTATCGAACGTCGCAGCTCAGACTCGAGCCCACCGTGATCGTTTTCTTGTCACCGGGCAAAAAGATGATGCCGTCTGTTTTCCGATTCAGAATCACCAATCGACTTTCACCGAAAGTTGGAGCCATTTTCACGCGTACTCGATAGATCCGCGAACGTCTGTACTGTTCTCGGTTTAATGAAAGTAAAATGGGTGTTTGTTGATAGCAGTTGATAGCGTTAGACGCGAAATTTTGTGTAAATATCCGACGCTTTTATTTAGCTCGATTCGGAGTTGAGATTTTGAATTGTGTAAAATCCGTTAAACTTGCCAGGCGGACAATGAAACAAATTTGAATATTTTTCACAACGACCGTTTATTTTTTATTATACCAACAAAACTATTGTAATCACAGAAGAAATCCTTTTTGCCGATCATGTTGCCGTTGTTGAGAGTCTTCGATGCTTCAATGAACTTTTCCTTGTTCTTCTCTTCTGCCTGCTTCCATTTCTTGCTGGCGTACGACGAAATGGATCGGAATCCGGCTTCTGGAGTTTCGTTTAGAACCATCGTCGACCGAATGACGAGATTCAAGTTGAGCTGGTGGAGTTGTTCGTCTCGATACTCAGTCTCGAAGCAGTCTGCAAGAGAGAAGATGTCGGCAGCGCTGGATATGGCGTGTATGTCGCTGAAGTTCTTAACGTAATTGGAATGGACCAGCCGGATGAAATTTGCGGGCTGAGAACTGAAGCTTTCGGCGATGTCTTCAGGTTTGTGCGTGAGTTCGTTCAACTTTGTTGCCTCGTTCATCACTCGCTTTGGGTAAAACACTCGGCCTAGTCCGTGCATGAGTGTCAACGACTCGTTCTTCCCAAGACCGTCCTTTGACTTCACCGCTTTAGCTTTCTTCGCCCCCTTTTTCGCTGGTTTTGTCGCTGGCATTTTGAAAGTGCTTTGCTGACTTGCAAAGTTCAGGTTCAAGACAGCATTTCGTATGTCACCCTGACACTGGTCTATGAGATTCTCGATGGCCTCGTCGCTTGGCTTCTTAAATACCGCTGAAAAGCTGTTGTTTGACTCGATCATTCGGATAATTCGCTTGAGTCCTCGTTTCATGAGCGTTGTTGAAACTGGATTGAAAGAGATTGAGTCGATGCCAAGCGTCAGTCGTATCTTGTCTGGAAACAGGTTGTAACCGACATTCAAAGACTTTGAGTTGGACTCTGTTATTACAAACACTAGCGGAGTCTTCCCGTCTTCAGAGAACCGCTTGAGAATCGCCCAAAACTCTTCAGTCTTCTTGAAAAATGTGTTCGGAAGATCTTTCACCAGCAACAAGCGCTTTTTGTTGCTCAACAATGAGTTGAAGCAGGAAGTCCGCATCAGGAAATCGTTGAACTTGACAACTTGATTCTCGTAAGACACAAAGTCTCTTTCAAAGTATCCCTTATTTTCGTAGAGCAGGCCAATTTCCAAGTCCGTTGGCGTGATCCATTCAACCACGTCGAATTCTGCTTCTCTTGCAACCAGCTTAAGTGAAGTTGTCTTTGAGCAACCAGACGGCCCTTCCAAAAGCAGGATCTTATTGGGAATTTTAGTGAGTATGAACCAGTTGCGCAGATCCTCGAGTTTCTTCGGGTGGAGAGCTACATCTTTAATGTCTGTTGGTTTGAACGCCTTCAACCAGTCAATCGATTGGAAGCTTTTGAGATTGTTGGCCTGCTCGTCCTCGACTTCATCATCGTCGGAAGTGACTTCTTCAAGCTTTCTTCTGATGGACAGCGATAGAGATTTCTGACAGTCACCAGTATTCGAAGTCTGAAATGAGCCCTCAGACTTGTGTCGATGAAGCGAACTGCTGGTCTTTGCGACATTCTTGAAAATCTCGAAATTCGATTTGAAAAATTCCTAAAATTAGAAGGTTTTGACTTTCTAATGGTGACAACCTAGTAGCGAGCTTACCTTTGGCATGGTGATATGTTAGAGAGGCTGTTCAGGTCATCGAAGCTTCAGTTCAGAGAATGTTAACTTTCGAATTGTGATTCCGCGTAAACTTAACAGACAACAAGTTAAGAATTGCTGAACGCACACATTCGCGCACTGTAAAAAAGTAAACAAACAAGCCAAAATTTCAGTTTTTCTTGATTTAAAGTCCAAAGCTGCTAAAATGCTGAAGATTGTCAAGTAAAGATGAATCTGCAGTCTCTTTTCCAAGATTTCAATGTTAGGTAAGCGATCGAGATACTGCTCGGGCTTTGAGCTGTTTCCTACTCTAATCAAATATTTTTCACCAGTCGTTTTGTAGTTTACTCGTCGCTTCTGACTTTTGTGATCCTATTAGCACTTAAGCTTGACGACATCATCGATTACCAATGGGTCGTTATATTCACTCCTTTGTGGGTTTGGAAGGGTGAGTGTTCCATCGTTGGATCTATGACCTCGTTACTAATATCTGACTTTCCTTGCAGGCCTTGTGATTATTGGCAGCTTCGTCGGAAGCGTAGTGTTCCTCAAAAATCCTCAATATCGATTGGAAAATGATTCATACATCCAGTTCAAATCGATGCTGATCTCGCTTTCACTGCACCTGATACTTCTGATGTTCGAGTTCCTCGTCGTCGACCGACTGTCAAACGACAATAGACACTTGTGGATCCTGGTGTTCATCCCTCTAATAGTTTCAAGCATTGTCAGCGTCTTCTTCTGCATTTGGGCGATTAAGCAGCAAAACGAAAGAAGTTTCGAGTTGGAGCTGTTTCTTTCCGTCAACGCACTCCAGTTTGTCTTCATCCCACTCAAACTTGACGGGTTTTTGACATGGAGTTGGGAGATAATCTTTGTTCCGATATGGATCATCCTCTGTCTGTCCCTCGTGATGATGCTGTACAGCTTGATTTTTTGCAGTATTTTGATTCGAACGCCCGAGATGTCACTTGCACAAAGGAAGAACGCAATCAACAGTGCGATCTCCAACATCCTCGTGCTGCCAGTGCTGGTCTTTCAAATTCTGCTGGCCGACAAGCTCGACAACGACAACGGACTGCCTTACACTATTATCGCTATCCCGCTCATGGTTACGCTATTCTCCCTGATTCTCTTGAGCTTCTGCTCCAAAGGATCAAGCAATAAATTCTGGTTTGGCATGCGAAAAAGCAATTTTCTGCTAAACGTTCTGGGCGAGTATGCAAATATCAACATTTCATACCGGAACCGTAGCCAAAACGGGGACAGCCAGAACATCGACGTTCAAGTGCAGAACCTCGAAGAGAAGAGCCACAAAAAGAACTTCCCAATCATGCCTCACTACGCGATAGACACGCCAGACTAAGTTTGAAAGTTCAACCGGCGACGATTTTGTAATTATTCTAAGGAACGAAATTGAATATTTTTGTAATTCAAAATACGAATGGTGAAAAGAATGTCAAACTGAAATTTATTGAAATAAAAGATAAACTCTTTTTGGAATATTAATCATGCTTGGCAACTTTGGATCAATAAACAAGATTTTAAGATTAGCAACCGGTGCTTTCTTTCAAGAAGACACTAACTTGGTTCCCACAGCAACTTCTTGTTGTGTTTCCAAGTAAAATATACAAATTAATTGCTTCAAGGTAGTCTCGATTTTCAGAACGTCAATTGGAAGCTTCTGTAATCAATCTCAATTTGATTAAAACTTGATACTAGTGACCACAATCTTTTGATCGTAAGTTCACAAAGTGAACGAGCATCACAAGCTAAAAATCTAACAAAGTTTATTAAGCGAAAGCTTTTAAATGTCAACTTGGATTGAGGTTGATTACGAAATTAACGGCTTTGTTGGGATCGGAAGAGAACCGTGGATGACAGTTTCAATTTCCGTCTATAATTAAACTTGAAGTTGAAAATAAAATTTAAAAGTTCTTCATTAATTAATAAAACTAACTTGGTTTCCATTGATAACAAAAGCCAGCTTGAAAGCTTTTTGGAAAATTAATCTGCAGAAGTGTTGGTTTAAAGATTTCTATTTTAATTGAGATCAGTTTTGAATTGAACTCGATACTAGACAACAAGCTTCAATCATTTCATCTTTTAAATGTTCTTATTAGGGTTTTTTATCCTTGATATTGATTACACCAAACGATAAATTCATTCTCATCTTTAGCTACTTCAGTAACCGAACACTGCCAGAAGCTTTTGAACCTTACTGCTTTATGAACTGGCTTTCGGAAGTGTTCATTCAGAAGCTTATAAAGCTATGATCCTTGCAAATAAAATGATAGCCGACCGAACGTTTGTTCTTACATTATTCATGATTGAACCATGAACACAAAGAATGTTTACACAAAAAGTCATAAGCACACATTTTCTCGCAATTTTTTTCGCTACCTCATAAAGAATTTCTTGATAAAATATTTAAAGATATGAAAAGGTATGAAAGCGTGTGTAGATGCGGATAATTAGATTAGCAAGCAAGCAAAGCTTTTAATATCTAGTAGACATACCATTCCTTGCAATGTTTATCAGACTTTGTTAGTCTTGAGTGCTTGCTGTTGCATGTAATTAAACACTAGTCTACTTAAAATTAGATTTAAAATGAAAATCCAGCTTTGACGTTATTTTAACACGAGTTCAAAGCGGAAGGATTTATGAGTAATTTCTTTTTAAAAAAGTAATAAGGATTATTTGCACATTCGTGAGTTCTAAGATACTCACATTAGGTTCGTGAGTATCTTCAAACTCAAGAGTGAAGGAACAAATATTGAAAACATTTGTTGTCGTCTCAAACAATGATCAACATCCATATTTTAATAAGTCCTGAAGAAAACAAATTTGAACGCCTGATTTGCTCCGAGGGAGATGCAAATTTCCCTTCATCTAAATTCATCCTAAATTCATCTAAGTTCATTCTTGATGTTAGGCTCAAGTTCATCCAAAATTCATGTGAAAAAAAATATATTTTTCAAGCTCTGACGAATTTTTGAGTAAATGAACCTGGCAGGATTTGTTCAAAGCCTTTAAAACAAACTCGACACGTTGAAAAATGTCAAAGCCTTCCCGTTTCTCTTTAAATTACATGAGCCGAAAGATGAAATTTATTTCAGAAATGATACTTGAAGGATGTTCAAAGAGTCTTGACAGATTTTCTTCATAAATCCCAGGAAAAATTCTCTGTAAAATTTACATTTTTCAAAGCTTCTCTCAAAGCCCAGGCAATCAGTTTTTTCGTGGAAAACACGCAGTATACGATTTAAAGTACTTCCACAACAGTTGAAATGCGAATCTCTGTCTGCTACACAATTCTGAGGAACTACATTTTCCGCATTAAAAAGCAAAAGATTTGCAGAAGATATTGAACTGCTTCGTATAAGGCAACATCATCACTTCATTGCTTGCAATAAATTTTTCTGGTTCAAAGAATTTTTTTCCTCGGCTTTGAGGCTAAACAGGAATGATACATTTTGTGCCGACGTGGTGCATTTTGAATTCATGTTATTGGTTTCGTCACACGAGTAACTTCTTTGCAATTCCAGTTTCAGAATTTTTAAGCTACAAAACACAATGAACATTCAATAATTGGAACCTTAACAGAGTTCATGTTGATTTGTCGTGGAACCATGGACACGATTTGTCAACAGACACACATCGTTCATATTTTTATTTTTCCCATGAACTCATTCGGAATTTTTCAAATACTGAAATCCACTGAAATATGCAAGCCAAAGGGACATTTAAAGTCGATTTGTAAAATGTATAGATGCATTCTCTTTATTGCTTCGCTCAACTTTAAATTGAGAAACTTATTTTCCCGAAACACTTTTCCAACTAAACTTATTTCGTGTGCTTGTAGAATCCTTCGCCCGTCTTGATTCCATGCTTGCCGCTATCGACCAGTTTGTCTAATAACGGAATGGGATGGAACAATGGGTTGGCCGGGTCGAAACGACAGTATGTTTGAATGACGCTTCTGGTTGTGTCTAAGCCGACGTAATCGCACAGCTCGAAAGGTCCCATTGGGTAGCCGGCACCAAGCTTCATCGCAGTGTCTGGATGAAAGTTACATTTAAAACTTAAACTCAAAATTATATTTAAAGGAGACTTTACCAATATCCTTCGCAGAAGCATCACCACGCTGGTGAAATTAATTACAATTGAATAATTTATTGATGGAACTGAGAATTTGCAAACTTACTTCAAGCATTCTGATAGCTTCTGCCATGTAGGGGATCAAAAGTCTGTTCAAGTGATTAAAGAATTACAATCACTGGTTGAGTTCATGTTCAAAACTTTATATCGCTTGGCGGCTATTCAGTCAAAATCGTTACCTGTTGACAACGAACCCGGGAGTATCCTTGCAAGTGATTGTATTTTTTCCGACATTTTTACCGAATTCCATTGCGGCACTGAAAGACGCGTCGGACGTTTCAGGGATTCTGATGACCTCGAGCAACTTCATCACCGGAACTGGGTTGAAGAAATGCAAGCCAAGGAAACGGTCCAATCGTTTGGTGCTTTTCGCAATTTCTGCGATAGGGATGGAAGACGTGTTGCTGGCGAAAATTGTTGTCGGCTTTGCAACCTATTTGAAACAATTTTTATCCTGTTCGTACAAAACTTAGTTACTTACAGCGTCAATCGAAGCGAACAGCTTCTGCTTAACTTCAAGTTTCTCCACAATCGCTTCGATGACAAGGTCAGTGTCCTTGGCAGTCTCAATAATATCGGTTGATCCGCTTATGCGATCCAAAGCACTCTTAACAAATGATGCCGCTTGAGTCGGGTCGTCTTTGAATTGTTTCTTCGCAACACGCTCCAGATTCTTCCCAATGCTCTTCTTCGCCTTGTCGATGATGGCCGGGTCCAAGTCAACCAGAGTAACGTTGTAATTGTTCTGAGCCGCAACCTTTCTTATCGAAAAGAGATCACTCATTGGACTTTGGACCTCTACACGAATAGACCCTCATGACTTACCTGAGCAATCCCATTGCCCATTAACCCGCCTCCAACAACGGTGACATGATTTATGACTTTCGAAGACATTGATCTCCTGATCATAAGATTAACTAGATTTGCCATTATTGGTTTAAAAATGATAAAAGTATTAGCAAGATAAGAATTTTGATGTTGCACCGAACGTATGTGTTTATAAGCTTGTCTGACTGTGTATACAGCGTGCGTGCTCAAGTTAGGTCAAGTCAAAGTTTAAAATGACCGGCAGATTGATTCTGCGTGGACATGCATTTTTTT
>JPYR01001040.1:0-17280 GCA_000775305.1 Belgica antarctica
GACCACATTTTGGTCGGATTTTCAATAGCCCACAATTAGGTCGGATACCTTAATGGCGCAGCATATCATCGACGTATCGTGCAAACGCAAATTAAACAGCAAATAGAACAGAAAGTTGCACACTGTGTTAAATATGACACCGACTCTGGTACCTCGCAGCATGAACTAGAACTTTTTCAAGCTTCTCGTGAAGCTTATGAATGGCTTTGTCACCGAAGTTTGATTAAGGTATTCGTTATGAAGTTTCGAGTGAAATCTGCTTCAAATTCCATTTACGGTCGCATGTCTTGCAACATTTGGTACTTCATGAAAGAAGTCACTTAATTTGAACCTATTCATGATTTATGGCGCAAAAGCTAGCCCAAGAGCTCTATTACAGACACTTCTGAGAGTCAACATTCGAGAGAAGTTTTTGCCGACATCATGATAAATTAGAGCTTTTCCGTTGGGGCTAGTTGTTTGTTAGGGATTCCGATTGTTTTAAGGATTATTAAGTGCGATTATGTTGTGAACATGAATTTTAATGAGTTTATAAAGTTGAATTGTCAAATCAGTTTAAGGGAAAATTACCAAGATGTCTAGTGAAGGTAAAAAAGAGCAGAGAATAAGTTTCCAAGTTTTTAAATCCTAGTATTTATAAACTTGCGTTGAAAAACGCTTACGAAAGATTTTATTTTCTAGTCCTAATTGACATAACTTCAGAGCCACCGCAAATTCATGAACAAGCAGCTAAAGTTTCTTATTATCTGTGGCGAAATCTCGTATCGCATATCTGTTCATCGCCATCGCGTTGCGCAAACTTCCTTTGCGGTTTTGCATTATTTTTGTGTGCCAAATTAACAAGGAAAATAATGATGACATCGAAGTGATTAATGCTTCGGAGATAAACTTTGTACAAGAATAACAAAGTTTTCCATCCAACAAGATTGGGTGGAACGGGAAAATCTGGCAAGAATCAAATTTGTGTCAAAAACCTTCGCTCGTAACTGAATATCTACGAAATGGTTTTTTAACTTCACCGCAATTTTTCACAGGTTTTGCGTCCGTAGACAAATGACACATGCTTAAGGTTAAATTATGAGGGATAATTTGTCACCTGACACAGAAATGGAACCCTCAAAAGTTGTGAGATATGACGATGACAAGAATATGTTCATGGGAACAAATTGGATACGCTTCAGCAGTGTCAAGCGTCGTGATTGCTACGAATGCTTATAAAAAGTTATGTTTTTCCCAAGAAGCCTGATATACATTTCAAGTCAATTTTGTAAACAATCCATCGCAAAATTCAAAATTTAATCGTTTGTGCCAAATCGTATTCCCGGGGGTTTTGCATTGCGATAAAACATGAACTGTCAAAATTAATCCGAGAATGCAAACAGTGAAGCGGTTGTTTAATCAAACTTTTAAACAAAAACTGCTTTGCTAAGGTTTCAGCTGGTCTTGTATACATATCATAATTGGCCTTCGGGACATAAACAACTTCACGCAAACGATCGCAAACATCGAGAGATGAAAGCGAGCAAAGTTGCTTGGAATAAATTCTCAAGGCAGCCTTTTTTTTCCTTATTAAATAATAAATAAGCTGCCGAAGAGAGAAGCTTTTAAAAGCTCGTTTTAAGAAAAAAAGAAATCATCAAGGAATAAAAGAATGTTAGAATTTCGGCTTCTGTTTTTGCTTAAAATCAAAAAGCTTTTTAAAACCTGGTCCAAAAGCTTTACACAATTTTTTTCTAAAAAGTTTAGGAGTCAAAACGTCGAATCCTTTTGATTATTCATTAGCGCTTCAGCTTCGACACAGTTCCAGCAGCTCAAACTCGTCCAAACACTAACAAACGAACGGCTCATAGGTCAAAAATTGAATTTGTATTTTCGAATCAGAAAGAAAAACATTTTGCGAGTGATAAATATTTCAAAATACACTCAAACGGCAAAATGCACAGATTTGCTTCGTTCTGCTAGTTTCGCTAGCGTCGAAATGCATTCTGATGTTAAATCAGTCGGGATTAAAGTTTTTCATAAATATAAGTCATAAAATGAACTTATGCATGCATTTCATCGTACAAACATGATTTTTATGTTCAAACATTTTAGCTTTAAATAGAACTTCACATGCGGCAACTGTAATAGTTGGGGCGCACAATAAAAAAATTGTGGCTGGCTCTTGGCGAAACAACACATTATTCATCATTCGAAAAATTCCACAGCAGCTTCGGTCCGAAAAATCTTCTCGTAGGAGATAAAAATGAAAATGTCAACATGAATACGAAAGGCAATAAAACAAGAAGCATAAGAATAATGAACAAGCGAGAGATTTTCGGGGTGGCGAGAGCCGCAATGCGAAATTAAAAGGGAAAAGCGTCATAAATGTATTGTGGGTGAATGCAAGTGCCCAGAGAGACTTAGACATCCGAAGCTGTGCGTCACAAAAATGAAAATTGATTTCACTTTTCGCGCCATAAATTCATTAAAGGAGAATTTGTGCTGGGAACTACGACATGACAAACATGGGTTGAAATTCATTGATTTATTCATAAGTGTTAGCTTTTTTGGATGCTTTCTTCAAGAGCTGGCAAGGAATTCTTGTAAGGGCGTTATTGGATGTATCGAATTGGAAGACATTAAACTGGATTAAGCACAATTCGGTCTTAAATGACACACATTTTTAAAAATTGAAAGCTCCGGCTTGCGGCTTCGTGCCAAATTATTTTTAATTTTTCAGGAACTTCTAAAGAATGAAAGCTTTTGTGCTAGATTTCAGCTTAGTTTGAGCTTTCCAAGATGTTTTGTGCAAGCTTCTAACAAAGTTTTCATGCCTCAGTCAGAATTTAGTGAGTGAAAGTTTTGAATTTTTGAGCTTTCAAATGTTTCTTTTTGTAGTCACCTGCTTTGATGAAGTTAATGCATAGTTTCCACTTGTAAAAACATTTTTCTTTGAAAATGTCATTTAAATTTCTGTAAAGTATTCCAAAGTTTATATCCCTTTAGAAAGCTCAAAGAACTAAATTATCTTCGTCTCAGGACTTCTTGCACTCATGCAAAACTTTCGGAAATGATTAAGTGAGAAGAATTAGCGTGAGTTGAAGGATGAATAGCAAGCATTTTAATTAATTAATTTCACTTCGTGACAGGGCGAGGAAAAAACAAACATCCATAATTCAAGCTTTTTCTCGTCTAAACAACATTGCGAAAGAAAAGTCTGCTGATGAAGAAGGAAAATGTTTAATGAGCATCATGTTTCAACGATAAAAAAGTGGAAGAGAAAATAAGAAGGCGAGAAGGAAACTTTTGGCAAACCAGCAGAACAATAAAATCGACCGCAATTTTACGGCTCAAGTCGGATGAGCATAATTGATTTACATTTTCAATTAAAATTACTTCTGTGTCACTTACTTTTTGGTTGCGTCACCTCCGCCACCCGTCGAGTTGGTTTTTCCTTGCACCAAAAACAGCGAGCCACGATCAGCGTTCAAGAGAAGCGAAACGTTTTGCAGGAGTTTATGACACAGCGATTTAACATCGAGTTCATTGCAGATGTCCTTGACCTGTTGTAAGCGAGACGAGAGATTTGTAATTAGAAACGTGGGTGATTACGAGGCGTGTGGGAAAAGCCTTGAGTGTGGTTAGAATGACTGTGCTTTCAGGGATAACTTGCTTTCTTGTAACATTAGTGACATCACTGACACTCAACCCCACTATATCCAAACACCCTGTCAGAACACGCTTTGTCATCTCCATCCACACTCGCAGTTTTGTTACAAAGTTCATTAATCACTCTGTTATCCCCCGCTTTGCATGCACCCCATGATCTCTTCGTGGAACCTACCAGTTCGAATATCATTTCCTTCTCGTCCAAATGCTTCAGTTCATTCCGCGACAGTCTCTGTGTTCGATTAATACTACTCGTTGTGCCGTTCTGCTGATGATGCAAAACCGACCCGGTTGATGAGTCGTTCTGTGTGTTTATGGTAAGGAAGGTTGTCGTGCCGTCAATTGTGCTTAGAATTGGCTTAAGCAAGCCACCACGCTCGAACTCGTGTGCCGAGATTTTCCTGCATGAATGATGGATGGAAATTGAAAGTTATTTTCACGTAATTTCCAACCGCCGATCAATCTCAATCTACCTGACAGGTGTGGTGGCGCCAGAGCCGCTCCTTGATGAGCATTGCTGTTGACTGACGTGGCTTGGTGATGAAACAAGCATCATCATGTCGTTGCTGGCGATGGCGGCTGGCGTTGCGTGGGCGCACAACCACGAGTCGACCACATTTCGCGACGCCTTCCGGATGAAATAGTTCTGAGCGAATTCTGGGTTCTCGTCGAGCCAAGACTCCATGCGCGAATACTCGGCGTCATAGTGTGTCTGGTGGTGGTTGGAGTTGAGTTGAAGTGGAGACGGGATGCCTGATCGGTTGCGTTCGAGCCCCAAATTTGTGCCCCCTTCAACAGCGGGCATTATGCTTTGGGGCTCCTCTATACTTCGTAGATGCAGTCCTGGAAGAAAGGAAACTGAATGTTAATTCAAAACCATCCAAAAACATCAGTCATTCGGTGTCGACGCGCTTGTTGGCCAATAAATTTCCCCAATTACAAGTCAATCTCGTTTACCTGATTTTTTATTTTTCTTGAAACGACAAGGTGTGCTGAAGTGACACATGTTTTGGCCCATTAGGAGGGCATTTTACGCTTTGAACCGGGTTTTATACGAAACAAGTCCCCGGTTGGTTATCACAAGACAGTTTATCCATTCACTTAAGTTTCTTTTCATTGATAATGCAAGTTTTCCTTTTCCTTTGCGGGTTTCTTCTTTGCGTGTCTCTCGGGTGAATTCTACGCCGTTTGACTTTCTATCTCACGACAGCGCTGACAAAATAACATAAATAATATTTTAACTTCTGTTCTCTACTTTTCGATTGAGAACGCTTCAAATGAACCTTCCGTTAGCTGCACCATTTACTTTAAGTGTATTCATTAAATTATGAGCGACGATAAAATTCTGTTCGCCGGTCAATTTACGGAATTAAATTCTTAAACACGAAGCGTCTTCGATAGAATTGTTGCGCGCTGCGCCATTCGTTGATGACAAACTGACTCGAAATTCAATTTCAAAAAGCTCATAAAACTTCGATTATAGTTTGTTATTGGACATCAGCGACCGTTCGGTCGCTCGAAGCCATAAATTTTCGAGCACGGCATTGTGTCAATGCCATTAAAGCCATTCTTTCACCTACACTAGTCCCCGAACAAGGATTTATTGCGATCAAAAATAGATTCACGATGGAAGCCAACTTGAAAAACTTTCGTTCGTGGTAAATGTATTTGTAAACATCAAAGATAAGGCCACAAACTGTTGAATAGAATTCGCTGTCAGCCCACAGAATTGGATTACATAATTAGTTTCATGCACAAGCAAGCTTCTGGCGCAACTCCGGCCTTCGGGGGGGACTTCCACCCAGCACAAATTGAGAAATTCCTGCACGAATGAACGCCAATTCAAGTTCCCTGGAGTTTGAAACTATGTTCGACGAATCGAAAATAAAGCAGAAAATTTCGCAATCCAACTAAGAACATTGAATATGCAGAATAAAATGTTGATGCAAGAAGACCCGTCGGCAAGTTTTGAACAATTTTTTATGAAAAAAATCTAAAATTACACCGACTTAGTTTTACAAGGATTCGAGCCTGTGTCACTTGTTACCAAGTCATCAACCACTCCAAATCCCCTTACCCAAACTGTAACACAAAACCAGCAAAAACTGAATAAAAAGATTTAACAACGATTGATGAGTTTGAGCAAACAATTCTCATAAATTTCTTCGCTCTCATCAGTATTCGGTTTGAGTTACGGATTTGCTTGCTCCAGATCGCGAGTAAGAATATCCCAAAATGCTATTCTTGGTATGTTACCAAACGCTCCACCGCGCAATTCTCTAAACAAATGAGAAATCAAACCGCAAAATTTATTTATGATGCTTCTGATTTATGGAACAAAATCTTTTTTCGTCTTGTTTGGTGTTTCTTGAGTTCTCATGGCTTTCGGTTCATCATTGAAGAGATTTTATTCCTTAAATATTTACATCACCGCGTTGAAACTCATGAAAACTCTGAAATTGATACCGTAAACTTGCGAACGTGAAACGATGCCAATTTATCACTGTAATGTAACGTTGTATGTTGCTCGTACAAATAAAGTTGAAGAGTTTCTCGTCAGAAATTTGTTTGCACCGCTTAATTTTATGCTACGTTCTCAGAATTCTGTTTTGGAAATTAAAAATTATTTACAATTAATTTGTCTCTAAATGAGGCGTACTTAACGTTGTGCGTCGTAGAGAAGCAAACTTGAACCTTTTCGGGGTTAAAGGACGTCGTGCTTTGGGGTAGCACGTACAATTAGGAATTATTTATTGTAATTACACCTCAGACTTGTGCTAAATTGTGGGGAATGATGCAAATTGGGTGGAATTTTCCAGGAAATTCGGTTCGAAAGGAAAGTAACATCCACTGACTCGATAAGTAATTGTTCCAAAAATTATCCGGCGGAACACGCACAGCAATAATTCCCATAAAGCAACTCGTGTACCCTTGTCAGCGAAACTATTAAACTCAACAAGCACCGCATTTAAAGAATGAACATCGAATGAACATTTAAAAGATGATTGTTGCGTGGGTGGTTAGTTCAAACCGGCGACAATGTGTGCCATTGATTTCATTTTTTTAACAAGCGAAAGCGTTCGATCCACGAAATACATTTGCGCATAATTTTCAGAAGTGGTGTCTGTGGGCTGAACTTAGAACAGTTTCAATGGAATTTAAAAAGCCGGTCATTGGACCCGTCGTTGATGTTTTTGAAAACGAGAACAAATTTATTTTTTTATTACAAATAGTTAGGTTTTTGCAGGGCTTTGTTCCGGTAAAATTTTCCGTTCCGGAGCAGACAAAAGAAACGGCCACAATAAATTACAGGAACAGAAACGTTTCCCAAACAAATAAAACGTTCCGGAACACAAATCGAAGCAACAAAGCTAAAAAATCTGCGTTTCCTTTAAAGTTCACGATTTGTCTAGTAATAAAAGTTTTAATTACGTTTTCTCGAAAGGCAATCGAAGGTCTTCGAAGGCAGTTTTGTTCCAGCGTACGCAAAATAGGAATTTTGGATGGAGAAATTATTTTTACTTTGTTTTTTCAAATGATTTGTAAGTTTTCTGATAAAAACTTGATCAGAACTTGGTTTACGCAATAACACTCGCAAAATTTTTCAAAACACCCATAAAGTTTTTACGTTGCAATGTTGAAAATTCTAAATGTTTCAGCCAATATTATGTACATCTTAATGAAACTTGGTTTTAAGGCTGCATTTGGCTACAGAAATAAATATACTAAAGGATAGCTGAGACTACCTGTTTTTATGATATCAAAGCAATTATTGCAAGAATTTGCGATTTTTGAGATATTATTAAAATAAAAGCTGCTGTTTTAACCCATTCTCCCATACAAAACTAGGAGAAAGTCCAAAAAAACGACCAATTCGTTCGGACTTGTGGATTTTCGTTTGGAAATGCTGAGTTGAGTGTCCGGAAGAACAGTAAATTTTTTTATTGTGGGACGGCGACAGTTATTACAGTTATTAATCACGAATTTTCTTTGATTGACGGAATTTCCAGAATTCTACTTGAGTGAATTCAAATGCAAAACGCTGACAATAAAACAAATTTAACAACGATCAAGCCCAGTCAGGCTGAAAGTCGATGGCAAATTTCTCTCGACATAACAATTATTGGTGCGATTGACGTGTCGGTAATCCGGATTAAGCTGAACACCGGTGAAGCTAGGTGGCTGAATTCAAATGGCGACAGGCTGAGCTAGCGGTGCGTCATCAATCAAACGGCAATATTTCTCGAAAAGCTATGTCGGCGGTGTTCGAATACAAAGCGGATTGAGTCAGTCGCACACACAAATTTGGATCAGCGTGTCAGTTGGCGGAAAGGAAATACATGAGACTATGAACTCATCCTGACGTAATGCGAAGGAAAAACATTTCGTTTCGGCTTACAAATACATGGGCAGAGATTTTTGGCAAGACGAGTCATGAGCGATTTAGCCAATAAATTTTAATAATTTATTGTGGCTTGACATGCAAGCACCCAATGGCAGCATCTCCGTAAATATTCAATTTCTCTCGTCAAGACTTCGTCTCGATGCTAGCCATGAATAAATTGTAGTTAAGGTTGATGAATTCCGCTCTGGGATCACTTTTTTATCTCTTCTTTATTGTTAAAATATTCTTGCTTATGACAGCCTTGAGTTTTTCCTGCCTTTCCATGACAGATCAGAGCCCTCGACGAGGACATTTTGATTAATGACATGTAATCACGCCGGGTTCAACGCCCCACAAGGCTGCGTGTCACTTTTTGGAGTTCACTTGTCGAGAAAAGACTCGTTTAGGACTAATTGAGAGAAGTAAGATAATGAATCTGTTGAGAAATCCGGCTAGCAATTAACTGTACACACCATAAACCCGAAGCGATTCCTTGTGAACGAGAAAATTGAAGTGAATTCAAGAGAAAACAAAGTGCACTTTTAAGTTTTCCGAAGACAGCGGCAAGAAGAAGCAGGAAATCTAACGGCGATGGAGTTTGTAATCCTCACACGATAGCTAGACGAACATTGTAAAAACGATTTTCCCCGCAGTATTCACGTCCAGTGTTGCAAGAAAAGCGAATTAATTTCTCCTTTGTGAAGAAAATTTATTTTTCACTCAACTAGAAATGAGAGAAATGCGTTTTTATTCTCTACGACACCCGATCAGAGTCTGATCATCAAACGTTGTGATTCATTTGCTTGGCTTTCCCGCTGCAGTAAGAGGTTTTTGACATTAATCATCAACCAACGGCGGAATCGAAAATTGGATTTATTTGTCGTTAAGACTGTATGGGGGCGGAAAGAAGTTCATGTTCATGGATTTCCGTGTCACTCGAAATAAATTATTTTTCGTTCGTTCGAGTTCGTTCATTCGAGTTGATGTTGAGTTGGACAGCTTCGAAAATTTCTTGCTTTACATTAAACAACTAAAAAAACCTTTCTGCTGTTCGTTTACAAGATTTCCTGGTAATGTCGAGAATAAGCGAGGCTGTCAAGTCGATGGCAGCGCTGCACATAAGAAATTAATAATTACTTTTCCGCCCTTCTGTTCTCCACTTCTTCCGCTGCAAACAGAGAGTTAGCAGCTCTAACAGAGAAAGTCGATGAGAGAAAATTACACAATCGGGCGGCGACAACAACGGCAAACGCGAATTACAACCGAAAATTGAGTTCATTGATATCGAACAGGGAGAAGTTTTCAGCTCAAGTTCCACCACCTTTCAAAAGTTCGTTTTTTTGTTTATTGTGCCATTTACGTTGACATAAATTACAGAATCGTTGTGACGCTAGTTCTTAGGGGTGAGAAAAGTAGCACTTTCAATTGTTCGTCTATTTTTAGCGGCTGCTGTCGAAAACCAATATCAAGACGTTGATATCAAACGTCGAGGCTTGTTAAAGACGACTGAAGTGTGACTTTGGGGGCAGAAGCTAACAAAATTGTGAGTTTTCATAGACAATTGACAGTCTAGTGGCAGTGCTATTGAACACTCCGGCCAAAAATCGATATGCAGACAACTTCTTTCCGTTTCCAGGCCGGAAAAGAAGTAGAAAAACATTTCATCAACTTTTATCAGCCTTCATCAGTTTATGGAAATTTTATTATTTTCGTCATGTTTGAATGGGAAGTCGCAGGCATTCTAATCTCAACAATCGGGTAATGTTGACTGAGTCTGTTCAATTTTTTCCACTCAGTGCCTGCGGTTGATCAATACCTTTTATCATAAAGTATATTCTATCATGCAAAATAAGCACCATTTAAGGTCGTGGCGGTGGCAAAGAGTGAGAGTGCCTGGAGCCCTTCTATGGTAAGCGATTCATATGAGCGTAGGTGGACGTATTATTCATACTGTTTGCAATGTTTACGACAAATCGACGCGTTTTTAGAGACAATTTGATACCGAAAAAGAATAAAAAACAATGGAAAATATTCTTGTATGACTTGAAGTGAAGAAGAACTTTTCATTTTCATTTCTTTTATTTCTATATCTAAATACATTTAAGAGCTAAGCTCTTTTTTTTCAATAAAACTATGAACTTGTAACTTGAACGCAGCGAAGAGTCGATAGAACCGCTGTTCTTCTCCGCAATCGTCATGAGATTAATGAACTTCCAATTTACTAAAGAAGAAAGATTTGCAATAACTTTAAAACAGTCAGAGCCATCAATTATCATATGAATCACTCTAAGACGACGTTCATGGACAGCGACGGGAGTTCCCCCCGATTTAGTCAGATTCCGATTGATGCTTTTTGATAACAATAAAAGGATTAAGAAAATTGAAGGGAATCGATCTAAAAGCTTTGATTGTAACTGAAATTTAGCCTAAGGGGTAGAAAATTGAAGAATATTTCGAGTTTTCTTTTCAACAATTCTTCCGAAGTTAAACGATAAAGTTATCAAGCATCAATAAATAAGCCATCGATAACCATCATGACAATTGGCACCCCATTGTTCACACTTGAGCTGTTATTTTTAGTTTCGGTGAATGAGGGTAATGTAGGCGCCCAACTGCTAAAGGAAGCATTTTTCCTTCTTCGCCTTTCTCCGCTGCTTAAACATAGTCGCTGTTCCATTTCACGACTGATTTTTATATTGTTCGCATTTGGAGCCCGAGATTACTGCCTTGTATATGGTCAATGTTTTGCCTGCAACCGCACATAACCCATTCGGACTCAAATATTGATTACCCATAAAATTTGTTCAATTGAATCGGAATTTTAAAGGATATGCTGGGCTGGAGCGGGGAGAAATGTAATAAAAATACCAAACTTGTTTACAGCACAGCTTTGAGCCGTAAATCCCAGAGGATTTGTGAAACCTGCGATGTTTCGACGCTCAGTGCTGGTATTGATTGTGGCTGATAATTTTCGACATTATTAATTCAATTCACATCAAAGCAAAACAACACACACGAAAAATAAACTTATTTAAATTTCTTCGGCACGCCGGTGCTTCTTTATATTCATCACATGTGTTCGTTTGTTTTGTTGTGAATTTTTTTTTTTATTTGGCATATCTTGCTTTGGGTATTGACGCAGTCAGGTTGGCTGTTATCGAAATAAAAAAACATTAAAGCCCCAATAATCCCAGACAAACTGGTGGTGGAAAACCTCGTGGATTTGAATCCACATGTTGTTTAGCAACTAAAATGGCTGTGGTGTGATTGCGATTCATGATGAAATCTCTTAAGAGGATTTCGGGAGAAAGACATCAATTTTGAAGTAGGTAGACTTAAGGGGGAAATGTGTGTGACAGAGAAAATAAGAAAATTATTTGATGGAATTGGAGAAAAAATAATCGTTTAGCGATGAATTTGTCAACAGTTTGAAGGTATTTTTAGAGAAAAAAGATTCTTAGGAATCACATGAAGGTTGGAGTAATGTGTGTTAGTTGGTTTTTAAGCTGTATTAAAGCACAAATGCTTTTACGGCCATTATTATCAGACTTCCACTGAATTTCTTAGCATTTAAGGTTGCACTAAAAAATTAGGGTACACCTAAGTTCTAAGACAAAGTAGTCAGAATGTTAAAAATAGTGCAAAACTCCGAGGCATTTTTTAAAATAAACTTTGTGCTGTTGTTTGTAAGTTTTGTTGATAAATTTTGTAGCTTAAAAGCATGACCAATTGTTTTCAAACAAAATGTTCTCTTAAAGACCATGCGTACACATCTCAACCTCCATCCAATCCTGTTGTAAACCAAAAAATTATAAATTATTATTCCAAATCTAATAACATCTCATTCAACATCTCCATAACGATCCATAACACCATAAAGATTAATTTCAACCCGTCAATTAATTTCTCTAAACTGTAAAACCGTCTAATTTATCTGTCATGGAATATTTTTAAACACATATAATTCAGAATTACAAAGCAGAGAACGGTTTTAAGGCTCCCGAGACGTGATGCAATAAGAAGAATACATGGAAGTCTTGTAAACGTGTTAATTGAGTGTTCTTTCGCTGAGATGTCTCTATCGAAGCGCATTCGAGACTGTAAAGCCTTCGCAAATTTGTTCGACGACACCGACACGAGAAAGAACATCTTATCGTTCTCTCCGTTATTGACATTGAATATTATCAGGATCAATATTTGGTAATGGCTGTGTGTTTGCGAGTGATACGTGAGGTTTTGGGGCGATGCGAAAACATCTGTGTCGAGAACGTCTGCTCAACACACCCAACTCCAAGAAATCTATTCCCGTTCCGATCAACTGTGCGCGTTATGCGCGAGAAATCACGAAGATTACTGCTCGGCATGTTTATTTGTTGAATTTACATCTTGAGTGCTAATTTGATCGTCATTTAGAGCACAAATGTTAGCAGACAGTGTAGATGGCAATAAAGAGGAGAGTTGAAGAAGGTTAGATTGTAGCTTGGAGATGATTTTTCGCTTCAATTTGTGCTTGATTGGATGAACATTTCTTATTTTTAGCTTGATTGCAATTTTCGGTTGCTTGTGATTCACCAATAACTGCTTGAAATAGTCTAGCTTCCTGACAAACATTGCTGATTGGCACAACTTGATCAGGCTGCAAGCAAAAACGGTCTTTCCAGGAATAATTTCATTAAATTCAGTCGGTGCAGCTTTCCGGGAATCCTTAGTACACCCGATACACAGTTCGACCGTAAAATAGAGTTCAGCAATAACAAATAAAGCTGATACAAGCTTTTTCTGCATCAACTTTGTGGTCTTTTAGTAAACAGAAGACAATTGTCGGGAGCTTTGGTGGTATTTGCCCGCAACCTCCCGCCGACTCAAGAGCTGTGCAACTGCAAACAACTTCATGTCGTCGAGGGAAATGCATTAAAGCCAATTCTATTTATGATTCTCTCTTCGGCTTTGTACCGCACTCGCAAAACCGACTAAATTGGATTTCCCAGCTCTTGTTTGTTGACTGTTTGCATCAATTTGTTTGCTTCGAGAACAAGGAATAGGAAAAGTTTATCGATAGCGGTCGCCTTCAACTTGGATCTTGTCTCGAATTTCTATAGCGATGAGATAACACGACCAACGGGTTCATGTTTTATTGGCGAATGTTATTGAATGATGACAGAAAGTTTGTGTTTTCGAACGCTTTGTTCAGTGAACTGGAAAATTGGATTTATGTGTTGATTGGCGAGTGGCGTTCCAGGAAGCATCGATTACCCTGCAGTTTCTTTCACTCCTTCGCCGCATGAACGACTAATCGATGCTGCTGCGGCGAACAGACTATCGATTTGCAATTTGTTATAATGAATAATGTCAATGTCGATTCTAATTATAGAGCCGAGATGAGACTCCAAGGCAGCGAATTCTCCGAAACTCTCGTACACAACCGAAAAACATCTTCTAGACGGGCTTAGTGAAACCATGAGTCCCAACTCGAGCACCGAACACGAGCCAAAGCTGTTATTTTTAACAAGAGATTTAATATTTCTTTGAAGACTTAAAATGTCATTTTGCTCGTGCATAGACAACTTGCAATAACTTCCATCAAATATTCCGTTTGGGTGAGTTTTGAATGACAGAGAGCTTATGACATTTGCTAGGTAGCTTAGTTCAGGGAATTTTTAAAAAATAAAATAGAAATTTTCTCACACACATTAAGAACAAAGGTTTGAATCCTTCTATAAACATTTGATCGCAGCCAAAATGTATTTTTTCCAGAATTATTCACACACAACGCAACCTGATCACATCCCCATCAACATTAATCACAGCGGCTTTGGCCGGCAAATATTCCGTCCACCGTCTTACCCGTCGGACTTCATGTGGCGATTCGAGAGTGCACGAAAAATTTATGATAATTCTCCGAATGACCTTTAAGGCCAAATACTACAAAGGAGAGAAGAAAAAATGCGCGGCTATTCAGAAATACCGGTTCTCGGTCGGGGCATCAATAGCTGGGATGTGTTTCGTTTCGTGAACGTCTCAGCAGCATTTCTTTCCTTATTTCTCGCCTCGTCCCGCTGCCTGATTGAACTCTAAGTGTGAGTGACGCGCCGAGAAGGAAAATCGCTGAATTCCATTATTACTTGAAAAACCACAAAGAACAGCGGCCAGAACGGTGCGAAAGAAAGAAAACTTTTGTGTGGCAACAGGCAGCGAGAAACTTATGCAAATTACTTCAGTTTTGAAAGGCAAGAAATCGAGAATTTGTCAGAATTCTCTCCTTTAATGTGATCACATTTATTCATCATCTGCGCTAAGTCGTCGGGGCTTGAGCGCTTCACACTCTAAAAGGTATTAATTTACGAAAACAGATCGTCGTACATGTGTAAAGGCATCACATGGCGCCTGGGTGCTTGCCTTCCCTCTCACCGCGCTCGAAATTATCGACGCTTTGTTTTTTGTCGTCTTTTGAATTCTAACGCAACAACAAAGCCGAGCCAAAGAGTTATGAATTGATTAAACTTGAAAAGGAATGAAATCGCGAACAGAAATCAGCAAAAAATTTAAATCAAACGAAATGTGTTGTTATTTATTTTTTATAATGCGAGAAGCGGCTCCAGACACATGAGATGCCAGAGCCTTTCTAAAATGTGTCTGCTGCCTTCTTCTTGATCAAACTGTGGGCAAGTTGCTTGAACCATCAAACTTCGCAACGGCAAAAATCGTTTAATTACGCGTCGGCCTGCGAAGCCCCGTTTAGGCTGAGGTAGCATTAGGTTGCACCGTATAACAGCACCGTAAATTAAAGGAACAAAAGAGTGGAGATTTTTTTTATGGCTGCAGATATTTTTTACAACTCAATGATAAGAAATAGGTTTAGATGCTTCTTTGCAAGAAGACTTTTGGTGTCTATTGATTCTGTGAAGACTTATTTTAGAGTTTTTCAACTAATTTTGAAAGGCACTCAAAGCTGAACTCCTATAAAAATTCCACCCAAACTCCAAGTAATCGAAGTCATTGAACAAAGAACAACTTTTCTAGCCATTTACGAAGTCAATGAATGAAGATATTCTTGCGTGACAGTATGTGCACAATAGACACGCGAATTTCTACCGAATTCCACGATAAAAAATATCCATCGTATTTTTATTCTTGAGCGATAAATTTCGAAGCTCTCGGAATTCTTAGCGTTTTTTGTGGGGAAACACGCGTTCCAACGCTTTGCGCTGTTTGGATAAGAAAATTGTATTTGTTTTCTAATAATTATGCATAGTGAATGGAAAAGTATATAAAAAATTTCAGGTTTTTCTTGCTCAAGCAGGCCGCTATATACTACGAGGCGGAGTAGAAAAGAGCGCAAAAGGTGACTCGGCGATCGCGATTATTCGAGCATTGTTTCATGCGACGCTTTCAGAGGCATCGCGCGGTTCTTGTGTGTCAAAGAGGTGAGTTTTTTACGTCGTCAACGGTTACCGCCGTCAAACAGAAGTCGCAATGGTGCAGTGTGAAGGTTCACTTGATTGCAGCACAAAGCCAGCTTGTCGAGTTTTGACGAAACCATGTTTTTACCATGGTTCATTAGCCCAAGGGCTTCTCCGTGGGCAAATCCAATAAGAAGAAATCACATCAGCTGCCAACACACACGAAACTCTTTTTGTTGTTCAATTTTTTGCTCCATTTATTTCATGAATTGCATTATTTCTCAGTTACACACAGTCACAGTCGCTACACTCCACAACTCATCTAATTTATCTCTCTTGCTGCTGAGTTATTTTATTTACAATAACTTTTGATTCTTTTGTGAGTTTCAAAGTTCTACATTTTGTAGTGGAAATGTTTCTTTCCCGTCGAACGACAAAAAAATTTTTTTTCGATGAAATTTATCACACTGTTTTCATCCCACCAGAGAAATATCACTTGGTTCTAAAACTTGCGCGAGCTGGCAGCATGAAAGTCGACACTTTTCCGCACATATGAAACGTTTATTTATAAACGCGTTGTCTGAATGATGAACAATTTTCTCTCTTAACAGGCCGAAGGAAAACTTGAAAAATTCACAACACAAAGTAGAAATTTTTATTCTTCACTTGATCTCTCGATCGTGACGCGCGATGCAACTTGAAAAATTCTCTTCTTTTTATCTCGAGTCGGCTTGTCTTTCAGTTCAAATCATAACAAGTACCGACGAATTCATTCTAAACAAACGAAATTTGCGGGAATATTTGCCGAAACTCAAAAATTCACTTCTAAACACGACAACGCGAAAAAGTGTTTTGACTCTTCGCGATATCCACAATCGACTGGTGCTCGAGTCGGTTTCGAAAATGCTTCTGCGATATTCTACAAAACACGAACCGAGAGCGAGAGAACATTTTCTTCTCTTCTTTTTCCAACCAACAGCCGTTCTTTCCAACTGGCAGCAGAGTGGTGCTGCTATTTGCGAGAGTATTTCGTGTCTGCAGTCAGAAATTTGCCGACTCAAAAATGATAAAACTAAGAGAACGAGAGAATCGAGAGAATACTTCAGCAAACAATGCACTTTTATCTTTCGAAGTCAATGTGTTTTGTAGTTTCTTAGTTGAGATTGTATGTTTTATTGCCGATTTTCTGCTCTCTTGCCAGTTTTAATGTTCTTAACATTTATCGCACTCTTAGCTTCGAAAAATTTTACCAAAATCATGCACAAATAAAAGTGACCATCCACACAGTCACAGGCACGGGTGTTATTAATTCCAGTAGCCAAGAGAATCCGAATCGGGAATTACGTTGACTCGAAAAGCCGTCGCGTATGCTTTTCGATAATAAGGCGATGATATTTCTATTAAATTAATTTGTCTTAGGGTTGGTAAAAGACTTTGATCTGAAGTCAATGAACCCAGAGTCAATACTCATTGATTTTTCAAGAACCAAAGTTTGAGTCATATCAATCAACCAAACAATTGGTTTTTTGAGACCCAACTTTTTGAAGCCACGGATTCTTAATTTTTTTTATTTTATACCCATCAAATCAGCAATGCATTTATAAATTGTACGAATATTTAAAACACACCTAGGTCTTATCGTCACAATCGATCATTTACCCATTGCACATGAAATGTCTCGGAAGAGATTCTTTTAAATCTTCAATTAACTGGTTTTTTCATCTGTTGGCTGTTGCCTGGTGTGCATGCTACAACTTCAATTGTGTTTATCATACTTTTTATGGCGTAAGGTTGATTGATTGATTGATATGGCTGTATTGTTGGCGCTATCGCGTGGTCCCCTCT
>JPYR01001043.1:0-17135 GCA_000775305.1 Belgica antarctica
AAAGACTGGGTCGCTTTGCGAAACGAGAGATATTCAAACGGAAGAATACGAGCCAAAACAATTGAAAATCGAGAATGAGCCATTCAGCGCTCACTACTTCAAAAAATATTAATAAATAAGCCGTGTGGCCTTTAGTAATGTTAAGGAGAGAAAATTTTCAAAAAAAAAAAGAAATAATCTAATAAGAAAAACAAAATACTTAAAATATGAAGAAAAAATATTTTTTTTGTAAACCCATAAGACCGTGTAATAATTGAATTTCGTCGCACAATTCAGCACCTCACACGTAACAGCAGCGCCACACTGACTACAAGCAACGAGACTCGTAACATCTTCAATATGTTTGTTCTCAATCACGGCAGTCAGAGTAAATAAGGGCTTGGCCAAAGGTGGCAAAGAGGGAACCACAAAGAAGTTCACCGATCAGTTTACCCGAAAGGATTGAAATGACATAGAGGCTCCATCAATATTTACCACCCGCCAGATTGGCAAGACACTCATGAACCGCACACCTCACGCAGGGAGCTCGCATTGCTTCCGATGGATTCAAGAGTCACTTGCTTGAAGTTTAATTGACTGATTTGCAGAACGACAACGACACCGAGCGCCGACACCGAGCTGGTTTCTGAAGACGTGCAGAGATGTAATGTCCTCACCAACTTCTACGGAACAGACAAATTGATATCGATGGTTAAGAAATGGATAATTTCGGTTGAATGCCATGTTGACGTCAAGACCACTGACGCCTACACTCTGTGCGTATTCTTCATTTGATTCACCTCCGAGGACAACTCGTCTCATCACAAGACTTGCTACGCCCAGACCTCTAAAATCAAGACCATCCGCAAGAAGATGACCGACATCATCATGACCAACAGCCTTCCAACGACGAGTTCATGCATATTGTACGGCAGGGTTTTTAGTTTTAATTTGTTTAAACATACAAGTAAAATTTTGGGTCGTGCACCCTTGAATTTTGATACAAAAAGGAACCTCTTCAAGGTACTTAACCGAATTTTAATGCAAAAGGAACCTCTTCAAGGTACTTTAATTAAGCTGATTTTAATTCAAAAGAAATTTCTTCGAGGTACTTAACACCAAGAGCTTTCTCAAGGCGTAAAGTGTTCGATCCTATGGACGAACAGAGATATTATTAAGAAAATATCGGATAGCACACGGCGCATTGTTCATCCAGAATAGGCACAGCTACGCCCGCCGCATTATGTTAAGCGCTGTGCAAGAGGGCGTGGGAAATGCGCGCTATTTATATTTAGAAACACTTTTTTGTATTCGTATATAAAAAGGAGAATTTTAATAAATGTTTTTAGTTAACTTCAGAACTGATTCGCGTTAATATTTATTATTAAAGCCTTTCAGTTTAACACGGCCAGAATCGACGGGACCAGACAATCAATTCTTTTACCTTGAATTAATCGAATGCCCGTTTAAAACTTGTTGAAGGTACAATAAGAGTGTCCATGATCGGGTGCCTATGACAATTTTGCGTGGGTTTCTTGAAATTCACGGCCCAACGTCAAAGCGTTCTCCCAAATTGGTTTTAAGGTGCTAGCTGTACGTTTGTCCTTACCCAATTTAGTAATCGAACTATTTCTTACTTAAATTTTAGTTTGTGGCCGCTGGTTGATCGAGTTCTGAACTCCGTCAATACTGGTGACGTTCTCGACGACGCGTTGCAAGTTCTCGTGATTTGCGGTCAAATATTGCTTGGCCAAGTAGTTGAGATAGCCGATAATGCCGGCGAAGTAGAAATCTGCCCATGTCAGCTGTGGAAAGTTAAAAGAAGTTCGTGAAGATTTGGTTCAAAATTCGCAACACACTTTTAAAATGTTTTGGTCAAAATTCGTTTCTTACTGTTTCCAATGTCCGTTGTTCTCCCTCGCAATGCCTTCCAACTTCTCGAATGAATGGGATGACTTCTTAGTTCAAAGTGACTAGCTTCTTGTTCATGACATTAAAGTCGGGTTCGTAGGACTCGGCGGTGATCTCTAAACAACGATATTCATCATGACTTGACGGGTTCAATCGGCTACTTTGGATTCTTACTCAAGCGAAAGTCGTTGACTGTATCGGCGATTGTGTAGATCTGCAAGTTTTCCCAGTCGTCGGCACCGGCGAAACCGAGTTCTCGTGCTAAGTAACGACAGCATGAGCGTGACTGATTCACGATTTCCGTGTTTCCGTCGACTTGCAATCATGGCATTTGGTTCTAAAAGTCGTCGTCTTCCAATCAGTAGATCGAGTGAAAAATCTCTCAAATCAATTGTTCTAGATTTGCCGCAAACGGAATTTTTTTTCTGGAAATTCTGTTTAATCTATGCAGTTTAAAAATTAAAGTTTTAACTTAGAAATGCGTTTGTCAATGTCTGGAAAACTATTTTCCAGCTTCTGTCATCAAATCTTCAAGTTTTCTTTCAGTTTCTAAAATAAAAGATTTTTCAAGTGACGTAACAAAATTTTCCACTATATTTTCTACCTTCTTTCACCCCAAAAACACCTTCCAGCCCTTCCACCACGTCATTGCACCACCACGACGATAAAAAAAAGTTCGAAATCTTCCCCGGATTGTAACGTGTGGTGTAACGAACTGTTTCTTTCTCTCAAGTCACTTAATGTCTTTAAGGGTTTTCTGAAGTTCCTATTCACTTGGTTTCAATGCTGGCCATTTTTCACGTGTGATTCTGACATCTTCGAATTGAATGTTGCCGTAGGACAACAAGAGTCTCAATGGCTCTCTAAGAGCTTTCACAATGAAGTAAAACACTTTGTACTCTGGCATTTCCGATTGCTTTTCAGTAAAGTATGGAAATTGGGAGATTTTAGAACTTTTTACTTCACGTTCATGTTGATTGTTGCAAATTGATTTGCTTCCAGTTTTCTTGACACTCAGTTGATAGTTTTGAAATCTTCAACTTTTCACTCAGATTACGAAACAACTGAAAGAAATTTCACTGAAAAAAGTGGTGCAACATGTTACAGGTCTGCAAGTTCAGCCAACTCGGGAGATAATCAAACGACGACTGATGTGGTTGCACTGCACACCTTTCGAAATCGATGTTTACCGTGTTAAAATCTGTGAAGACACGATCGATTAGCCGACAAATTGAACTTCAGTTCAGTCTAATTTTATTTTCACGAAATAATTTAATCTAAATTCATTCTAGGACTGGTTCAGGAAGTTTATTACTAGCTTCGAGAATTCTTCGGGCTTTTCCGCGTGAACCCAATGACCGGCGTCGAGGTAAACCATCTCGGATCGCGGGAACATCTTATCAATCGTTGGCTTGTCGTCGGGTCTGGAAAGAAAATAAATTTTTATTGCCGCCTTATCAATGATGAATAATTGCGCAATAATCACCTCAGGTAGTCCGACCTTGACCCTCCGATGAACAGCGTCGGTCCGTCGAATTTCAGCCCAGTGACGTCGGGGAAGTTGGCGACTCCTTCTTCAAAGCACCTTTCTAAAGTCTCGAGGTTGATTCGCCACCGGAAATCGCCGGTCTCCGTTTTCGCGAGGTTCGTTATGAGAAAATCTCGAAGCGACTTCTCGTCGATGATCTCGGAAAGCCGCTCGTCAGCAACTTTTCTGCCCTGGTGAATTGTCAGATTGTTCTCGATTTTGATCGATCGCATCGCTTTCAAGAACAGTGGGATGTCAGTTTTGCTTGTTCCAATCGGCGATACCGGTGAGATGTCAACGATGATCAACCGCTCGACTAGTTGCGGGTACAGAAGAGCAAACAGCATCATTGATCGACCGCCCATCGAGTGACCAAGCACGGCTGCTTTCTCGATTTTGTTGTCTTCAAGGAAATGTTTGGTGTCTAAGGCCATTTGTTCGTAAGAATGCTGCTCGGTGTGCGGTGACTCGCCGTGGTTACGGGCATCAACGCTGATTATTTTTCTCGGTGGGTTTGCTCTCTGGGCGAAAACTTTGCACAAACTGTTCCTAAAACGATAATCAACGATAGTTGAAACAACAAGGAAGTGCATCAAAGTGTAATTATGCAATGAACTTCAACTAGTTCTCCTAGATTCTGGGGATTCATCGACTTACCAGTTGCTTTTTGATCCAAAAAGGCCGTGTTTGATGATGAATGGATTCGACCTTGGTTCAGTTTTCGGCAAATACTCGGTGCTGGCCAGTTGAACTGCATTTGCGTAATTTCTAAAGATGATTGACGATGATTTGATGAAATTTTGATGCAAGGCGGTGCGGGACAGTCTGATCAGCATTTTAGCTATTCACTGTTCTGTCGATTGACGTCTGATTCCTGTGCAAATATATAAAAAGAGATTTGTCCGAACTTGTGTATAAATTGTTTACACTCGATAGGGCGAGTGGCTCGAAATGGAATAGTGACTTGACTTCGACTTGTTTCGCAAGTTGAACTTGAAGCTGTGATAATGAAAATATGGTTGAGTTGAACGATTTCAAAGTGAAGGCTGTGCCAGAGACGTGCTTCTACGTTCCCGAGTTCATCACCGAGGCTGAAGAGAAGCTGCTGATCCACAACATCGAGAAGACTTCGTCGGTGCGATGGACGCAGCTGAAAAACAGAAGGTTTGCCGGTTGTTTACATCATTAAAGTTTTATTGACGATGATTTTCACTTTTAGACTGATTAATTGTGGTGGTGTTCCTACCCAAAAGGGAATGATTGCTGAAGATATTCCAGCTTACCTTCAAACCTACCTCGACAAGGTGAACAATCTCGGGATTTTCGGTGAATCCAAGGCAAATCACATTTTGCTTAATGAATACCGAGCTGGACAAGGAATCATGTCGCATTTCGATGGTCCGTTGTTTTTCCCGACGATCTCAACGATCTCTGTCGGTTCGCACACAGTTCTGGAGTTTCACCTGCCGCGATCCGACAATGACGAGCTCGTGACTCACTCAGAACCGTCCTTCAAGCTTCTCGTCCAACCTCGGAGTCTGCTGATCCTTAAAGACGATCTCTATCACCGGTACAAGCATTCCATCTCAGAAATTGAAGAAGACGACCTTAGCGACCCGCTGATCAAGAACCTTCCACCTTCACAACACGAAAAAGCCCGACGAGGCACGAGATTCTCATTGACCATTCGAAACGTGCCAAAAACTAGCAAATTGAAGTTGAAGTTCGGCAAATAAAAATTCTTGCGCTTGTTCATGATTGATAACGTTTGGATTAAATAATTTATTCAAGTTCTCTTCTTCTTGGAAATATAAATCTTGATTAATTTTCTTCGTTTTTCACCTTTTCAGTAAAGTTGTTCGTACAAAAATTATTTTATCATTGCCAAAAAGTATTTCACCGCTGTTATCAGATGGGAAAGCGCTAACTAACCGTGATGAATCACAATGCTTACGGAATGATAGACGAGAATTTTACTAATAACTCGAGACATTCTCGTGCGCAAGTTTTATCTTACAAAAATAATAAAAAAATCTATCCAAAACGGACATGATGAGCTTAAAGCAGCGCGTGAGAAAAGGAAGAATGAGAGTTTCTTAATAATTTCAAGAATAAATCTCAAGCAGAGATTTTTATGATGCTTTTGTCCCGTTTTGCAGCGACAAGTAAACACAAGTACGAGTAAATGTTTGACCTTCGAGGAAGCGAGGAAGTTAATGAAAGGAAAAAAGTTATTTACACAAAGCTCAGTTGGACTTCGCCCGTTGATTCAGTCGAGTGACATCTTCACGCAATTTCCTTCGCTGCCGGTAAATATCCCTCCCAGTATTTCATGATCTAAAACGAAAAGCTGTTAAATGTGTTTTGACGAAGAAAGCGTCGAATCTTACCTGTTGCTGGTGGGCCATTTGCTCTTGAAGGTATTTGATGATGGTCGTCTTGAAGTCGTTGGCACGGTTTATCTCAAAACGCTCCATTTCTCGCTTGATCTCGGCGGAAATCTCATCGAACTCCTTTTGACAACGTTGGACTTTCGATTCCCACTAAAATAAATGTTAAAAAGAATCTTATAAGAATATGTTCAACATATTAACATACATATTTTCTAATAAGACAATAATTTGTGTAAGGAGTTTTCTAGTAAGAATTATTTTTTTGCAATATCCACCCAAAAGAATCTTATAAGAAAAACTGTTTCTTGACGACAATTCATGAATAAACCAAGAAGCAACCCTTGATTAATTTAATTTCATGACAATTTCACCATGCGTGTCAAACTATCTCATGATGGCTCACCTCTTCGACCTCCTTCTGCGCTTGGTCAAGCTTGTCGTTTCGTTGATTAAGCTCTAACTTTGCTTTGTTCTCGCGCTTCTTGGTCAATTGCATTTGTGCGTGCTGCCAGTTCTGGAACACTTTGACACGCTCGTGAAACACTTCTTTGATAGCACCCAAAAGACCGATGTAGTCCTTGATCATCTCGGAGAGTATGTAAAAGTCAGAGTTGGACTGTTCCGACCTCAAGATTTCGATTTTCTCTTCGACGTCGGCGAGTTGTGACAGCGCTTTCGAGAGACTGACGTGTTCTTCGCAGGTGCTTAGCATGGCAGCTGACTTGGCGACGCCTCCAGTTAAACTGGCGAGTTCTTGACGATGGCTTACGAGTGACTTGACGGCAGAGTGCAGCTTTTGATAGTGATTATCGAGAGCCTCAATCTCCGCAATTTTGTCTGCAAACCATGTGTCACTCTCGTCCATCTTGTAAGTGATTTTGTTAACGGTTTCGCCGACCTTGTTAAACAGTCGCATGACGCCAGCACCGGATAAGGCCGCTGTGTTCACAGCACGAGGCAGTTCTTGATCACTTTCGAGAAAATTAATAAAGTTGGTGTCGGCACGCAAGGTCGGATGGCCGGCTGTCCTGTTTAGGTATCGCTCGAGACTCGCCCGACGATTCTCGACCCACTCAAGACCGTTTGCACTGCCCGGCTCGACGGTCTGCTGGCTTCCCATCTTCACCTTTGTCGATCCGATTATATTTTTGCTCGGAGCCGGCGGAATGATGAAGCCAGCCCGCAAATACTTTTCCATCAGCTGCTCATGTAGACCGAGAAAGTCGCTGAATCGTCGCATGACGACTGATTGCCGTCGCTTGAACTTCGAGCTGTTGGTGTTTGTTGTCACCCTGAAAATGGAAATTTCATCGATTATTTATCCTCTTAATTCAATTAGCGGAGTCGCTAGTGGAGCACTCACTTAAACGCTAGATACGAGTGCATTCCGTCGCCAACCTTCTGGGGCTCCTCGACCGAGATCTCAATGAAATTGTCGCCACTCTCGCGCTCCGTGGCCGTAATCACATCTTCCATGGTGCCTTCCTTGGCTGTCGGCGAAGCGGCTGCTGGCTCGTCATCCTGTCATCAAAAGAAGAAGAGCGGGACATTAAATTAAACACCAGCATAAGAATCTCAAACGGGGCGTTGTTAGAACACAAGCAAATGATAAGCGAAGAAACTGTGGAAATGTATGCGTAATTGGAAAGTTTACTCGATAATGAGCGCTAAATTGACGGGCACCCGAAAAGAGAATTGATAAGAAAAACAAAAAGAAATTGACGAACCTGAATCGCCGATTGGAAAATATCGGGCTCCTCGCTCGGCGAGCTGATATCCACGTTGTCCATGTTGTCCATGTTCCGTGGTCCTACGCAGTTCAAGTTTTCTAACACGGTTCGATTTAATTCGTGAACGAGATTTTAAGAAACCTTTTTGATGATGACTCGAGTTCACGCACACAATGACGAGTCGTTGCACGGCGGTCCCTTCGGATATGAATCTCAAAAAACCGTTAAAAAGTTCACATGTATTTAAATATGTTTTATGTTTTTCTTAATTTAGGAATTGAAATTATGGTTTGATTATATTGTGATATTTTAGCTATCTTTTAAATGTATTTGGGTGTTGTGATTGTCAATTTAATTCAATCATTCCTAAGACAGTATCCTTCAAATTTTTATTCACTCCTTGCACAATCTCACCATTGAACTGTTGTTTAGCACCTTTCAAAGGACCAATCACTTAAAATTCTTTCAAAATTCATCAAACAACACTCGCTACAACCTTCCTAACCGCCACAACGCTTTCAAACCATCTACAAATCGCGAGAGAAAAAGTTATTCAACTCGCCAAAGAGTAAAAGAAACTCAACACCGTTCTCGAATTCAACATTTAGTTCGAGCATAGCAGTTCAACCGATCGGTCGAGTCACGCTTTGTTCGTGATCATTTTTACCGCGAAAATGTGGGTGAAATAAACTTGTTTTCTCTAATTATGTGCTTAAGAAATTAGCGAACAGGAAAGAAAAGAAAAAAGTTCCAATAGAAAGGTGGCAAGGAATAAAAAGAGTCAAATTTGGTCAAGAAAGAAGAAAAATGTTGTGAAATGAATGAAGTCGTGGAAAATATTGAAATGAAATAGACAAAAAGTAGTCTCGCGATAGAAACCAAGCTTAATTTATAAAACCACCGTGAATAAAGAAAATTTCTAAGCTTAAGAAAGAAAAATCAGAAGCAAGAAAATGGGTCTACTGAGTCCCCACCGAAAGAGTTCGCAAGGTGGTTGGAGCTTTCAGCATTTCACGTTATGGATTACACTCATTGTTTGCCTGCTAAGTTATGGAATTAATTGTCAAGGTGAGCTGCCAGAAACACACATTCCACATTCGCGCCCGTTTTGCTTGCACATTGCCATGTTGATCAACGGATTTTTGATGCAAATTAATTTGTTTGAAAGGAACAAACAACTTTTGGCAGGTTCGACGCATAAAAAAGTAATAAAAGTGTCTGGAGTACAACAACAAGCCAATTTGTTTAACCGGATCAAAGAATAAAAAAATCATCGCTAAAAAAGGTTCTAGAATTAATTATCTCACTTAATCTTTTCTATCAGCGAGCACAGACCTTGAGTCGGCGTATTCAAAGTGGTTTGAGTGTCGGTCGTACTCAGAGGCTGACTTTCGCACTAGTCAAGTGTTGCGAATAGTTATTTCTAGTAATTAAAAAAGTAGTTCGAGTTGACCAGTAATATAAAAGGCCAATTAACCTTCTACACCTGATTCGACCCTTTAGAAACTTCACAATCCTTCGAGACTGATCACAATTTATAGCCAAAATAAAAGCTTAACTTCATTGCTAGAACGACTTGCCGCTTTAATTTCCTCTTTATGTTGTTTTTTACAAAGCATACACAACATAGTTCAGTAAATCTTGCACGCCGTTGACGCTCGTTGAACTGAAACGACAGTTTTTGCTATAATTAAAACCTTTTTATCGGTGTCGCCTTTGGCGCTGTTGGAACAAAGCATTACGGAAAAATCTTGACATTTTACGCAAAACTTTTTCTGCCGCGCAACGATTGTGATCTATAGAAATGTGTAAATTTAAATAGATTTTCGATACGTCGAACGTGGTGGTGGCGAAGAACGGTCCGCAGACGAGAAATCGAAACGAACTGAATTCGTGATTGACCCTGGTTTGGTAGTCAAGAATAATGGAAGTCAATTTTACGCTCAATTGGTGTTGTTTTCGATCCGATTCGTTTTAGATCTGTTTTCTTCGGAGCTCGTCAATTAATTCTTCGCCATGGACGATAATTCACGACGAAGACGACTTGAAGAAATGCTTTAGATTTTCTTTAGTCGGTTCAATGTTGATTCAAGTGCTTTGACTGCTGACTTAATTGTATCAGAAACAATCAGCACGGCATGACATGAACACGCTGAGATCGTCTGAGGGAAATTCAACGAAGCATTTCCATCATTCCCAGACGATCGACAAAAGATTTAATTCAGAGTGTTTTCATTTTCTAAACCGTGAAGCGCGCGGTTCACACATGAACCAGAGAAAACACAACATAAGCAGACTCGGCTTAATTGAAATGAATTTCAATTTCTTCACCAACGTTTCCAATTATCTAAAATTTGTGTACGAACGAGAGAAGAAAAGCGAAAAGTTGAGCAAATCTCTTCAATTAAACGCTGAATCGAACAAGTGACTTTAATGCTTGTTCGTGAGAAGTCATTTTCTCATCAATTGCATAATCCAAGAGTCTTTTTCATTCATGTGTCATCATGTGCGAGGTGACTTAACAGACCGTTCAAAATCAATTTAAAGCGGCAGAGTTTCGCAAGACTTTTTCGTAGTTCCGTTGGAGTTTACAAAGAAGAATTGAAAAGAAAGTTCTGATTGAAAAGCTTCATTGATCGAGCTGCGTCAATAAAATGTTTCCCTATCAGTGATTTTGGGTTTATTAAAATTTTGAAGGAAAAAACACTTGTTCAGCTTTAAAATGGAAACTATTTTAATGTGGCTGGGATGGATTTGGCAGTCGTAGAATTGAAAAACTTAATTCTCTTCAAATTGTGTTAAAACTTCCTTGGAACATTTTTAATCACAAGAATTTTGAACAATCTTTAATCAATGTTTAAAGTAACATCACTGCTGCACTTCCCCAATCATTAATTATCACAGTTTTCCCCAAAAAAACTTTTAATAACAAAACCAGCGTTTACCAAAAACAATTTTTCGGTAAGAAACACAATTTTCAATAATGAATAATTACTGGAAAATTATGCTTTAATCTTATTTCTTGCAGCGTGCTTTCTTTTCAATGTGAACAACACCGATTTTCGTGTAAATTGATCGGGTTTTGATAGCAACTTTCAATTGCTGCCCGCGATGGAAATCAATCAAACCTGACGCGCACTAAAAACTTCTTCCGCCGGGCCATCGAAATTAAAACCGCGATCAAGATTCAATATCAGAAGATATCGGAAAGATAAAAACGAATTTTGACGGTTAGTTTCTCCTTTCCCATGCGATGTGTGTGCCGTAAACACACAGAAAATATTGCCACGGTGGTTTCTGTTCATTGGCACACGTTCGAAGCCGAAGAGTGACGGTTCATGGGTAAATGAAAATAACACTGCAACGATGCCAAATCGAGTCAAGCTAGAAACTAAAGCGATGGTTCACGAGCGATTTCATCAGATTGTAACCGAGATTATGGCGCTAATGTCGCGTTGTTGGCATTTAAATCTCTTGTTTCGTTTCGTTCTCGTCGCTAATGCGTTCAAACTTATCAACTTGATGAACATTTCTGTGTGTTTAACAACAAATCAACCGATTAAGCTACTCAATGGGCTTTATTGTGCCTGAAGAAATAAACTTTCACTTCATTGGACTTTATGATTTGCTTGTCTATCTGTTTATTCCCATTTTAGGCTTTATTTTAAAATTCCACGAATAAATAATACTCGAAAATGTTGTACAAAGCACGCGAAGAGCGTGGTTCGCAGACAAAGACAATCGGCATTTGTGTTATTTTCCACGATGAAGTGGAGCCTGCAGTTGGAGTTTATTAAAAACTGTGCCTTTGGGGCTGTCAATTAGTGGTGTAAGAGCAATTTGTCTTCGCAGACCTTCTCAATTTTGAGGTTAGATAAGCGACCTAAACGTTAAACGCCACAGATCAACATCTCGAATTGAATTTTTCCTTTTGAAACGTCACGTCCACGATGATGTGCATGTTTTTCGAAAGATTTCAAAAGATTTTCACATGTCGGCACGTCAAAAAATCTTGTGAAACTAGATTTATGAACAATCTCAAAAGCACGAAAGTTCATTAAGGCTTCATTCATGATATCTTGCGATCTTTCCCCGCGATAGCGATGACACCACGAAGCTTTGTCTGAGTTCATTAAAAAAATTCGTCCATTTGCACTGAAACTAAAAATTATAAATTTTGAGTGAATAATCTGCAATAAAAATTGGTATTAATAGTTGCCTGGGCCGCTTGTAAGGCTGCACAACGCGGAAGCCTTTGAAACGTGTTGTTATTGAACCGTAAATTTATGCACAAAAAACATTTTCGCAGAAAACCCTCAGCGTGATAAAAAAAAAACAAAAGAGAACTGATCGCGATGAGAACCGCAGAAAGGAAATTCTAATTGCCAAGTTGGAACGACAGAAACAACAGGCCAAGCTGCAAAACTTGTTTTCTTCGTCTTAACAATACCTTGAGAATGGATTCGACGGCACAACATAATGACGAAGTCGAATTACGTAAACAAGCAAAAGAAGCATAAAAACATCATGCTGCGGCTGGCGATGAAGAACACAAGTCAATGGGCATTCGAGCGAAGGGAAAGCAACGAATCTCACGAGAAGAATCGCAAGCAATGATGCAGAAATGTGTGTCAGTGAGGCGCGCACTCGCCAACTTCAACCAATACCGACGACATCTCACAAGTTTTCTTTCCATGCTGTGCTTTTTTCTCCGACTAGGTCCATTGCGAATCATTTTGCAGCACCGTTGCCACTTTTCCATCTGTTTTGAGTCAATGAATCGAAATCGCGGCAACCAACACAATTGGATTATTGGAACTGGATTTTCAACATTTTTATTTTTCGCCAGCATTTCTGCTTCGCTCTCCAAGTGCCAGGCATGGAAATGAAAGTGAATCGAGTCGGGTGCATTTCGCTTTTTAAAAGCAGTCAGGGTCGATGCATGTGTGGTATCAATCGAGTTTCTTCGGAGTTCTGGCCTTCTTTCTTTCCGTTGCGGCTGGATTTGAACCTTGGCAATTTTGCGTAGCTTGAAAAGTTCAAGAATTCTGAGTCGAGTTGATATTGATCGGAAATGTTAAGAACAAGAATATTTAAATCTGTGTTGCAAAACAAGAACTTTTATAGCTAAAAATGTCGCTTCAAAGAACGTTGAAAACTGTCACTGACGTCATGTTGTGACAAATCCTTCTGTTCTTAAGAAAACGTAGGCCGTTTAACGATTTAAAACGGCTGCAGCTAATCAGCGGATGTCAATCTTTAAAACAATGTGCCGAATGAATTGTCAATTTCATGTCAGCCAGCAATTTGTTCATTGACATTTAATGAAATTTGCTACGGATTTTTACCTAAGCAAAAATGTGTAATGTCATTGGAGTTGTTAATCAATCCGAGTAAGCAGCAAGAAAAAGATTCAAAGAAATCTCTTTTTCATGCATTTTTCATTGTTTGCAGCAACAAAAACTCGTCCGCGACTCCAAGGCACTCTTTAGATTTCGTGTCGATACTCAAAAGTGCACTTAAGTTGCTAAGTATCAGCGCCGTCGAGAAAAAACAGATTAAGCACTCTAAAAATGGGCTTCATTGGCTATTTTTAGCAACGACAAAAAACAACAAGACAGAAACCTGACTCTTGAAAGGTCAGCTAGTTGAGTGGAGTTACAAATTTTGCGTCTCACTCGGATTGTGAATGGTTAGAAACAAGCAAATAAGATGTCTTTGAGGGGGTGGATCGTTCAGTCAGCGCGTCTTCTGTTTGCAGAAACTTTTGGTAATGAACGTTGGCCGACCATTGACACTTGACGAATGATCTCAACTGTCACTTACGCTGCAATTTGTCATCATTAGAGCGGCGCGCCCCTCGTTCTGATTATTGAATGAGCAAAAAAGCAATCTCGCAGCTATTATAACACGGTTTACCACAGTTTATTCAATTTTCGAGAGATTTGCAGACTTGGAAGGTTCGCAAGTTGTGTCAAGCTTCTGTTGAATGTTGTCAAGCTATCTAAATGCCGATTAATGCCGTAACAAGGTTTAAACCTTTTTGCATGAAGGTTCCCGTAATCAAGAGACAGAAAATTGTCTGGTTGGAAGTATTATGTGATAAATGCAAGCGCTTAGCTTTTCAATACACTTCCTGCGTCTCTCACTTGTTCACCGCACGCTATCTAACACATAATTGCGGTTCAAGGGGTTGTCGCTATTGAAGTGATTTGTTAGCATAATGGCGTCAATTGTGCGTTATCGGACACTCAAGATTGATTGAGAGTCGATAATGCGCTTTTAACGCTATGCCGCCGTGAAAACGAAAGTTCAAAGCGTTTTTTTACGACTCAAGTGTCTGAAGATGGTTTGCAGAGGTGCCCCGGCAGTTCACCTTTTACATTTTTAAATTCATCATTAGAAACTTCGAAGCTCGAAAAATAAGCATTACGTAAATGGACGGAAAAGCAGCATCGGGACCGGTTTGATTTTTTACCATCTCGGATCATTTAATCGCCGACAACGAAGATTTCTATTTTTTGGGCTGAAATCATTTTTTATTGGCGAAAAAGGTTTTCCATCGACAGACTTGAAGGACTTTCTTGGGTTTCTAAACTTGCATAATTTCCGATTAATTTGTCTGCATGAAGAGACACAAATTAAACCACAAAGAAACGTTCACGGCCAGGCAGAACGATGCAAAGATGAATTTCATTCGATTTTGGCAACGAATTGTTAGCTAATTTGTGGTTGTTCGAAAGCAAAACCGGTGTAAATTGAAAATTTTCTGTCCATTCCTGGTGACGTCACTGAAAGCATCGACCAAGCCGGCAAACTCACATAACGCTTTAAATAAATGCAAAACCGATCTAACTACTTCATCGATTCATGTTTTTTTGTATACGTTAAGCTAACGAGTTTCACTCAATACGAGACTTCCCGATTCTCGTTTCGCGTTCTCACACACGAACGACTTTTCCTTTCAACGGGTTTAATTAAAATTGATGATGTCGATTAGTCAAACAAACAATTTTGCATTCGTTCAATTAATTTCACCGTCGAATTTCATTGGAAACAAAACGCAGACTCGAAGAAAGTCATCAAGAAGTGAACGAAAGCGAAACTTTCTTACAAACGCCGAAAAATGAACTCCAACTTCGATCCGCATTGGTTGATCGCTGCAACCTGACGATTCAGCCGTGAAACGTCAGACACTTCAAATCATGGACTTGACTCGTTCAATTGCATAAAACGTTCATTTAATCAACTTTTCGTCTTCTTCGTGTTTGCACGGAATCAAAATGCAATTTCCTTATCTTTCACTTCATCGATGCCTAGCGATGTGTAAAAATTAAATGAATCTGCTTCCTTCAATGTACATAATTGCGCCAATCAATAAAAACGCCTTTCTCGCCTTCATGAATTCAAAATCAGCGATGCAAGAACTGGATCAGGCGTACATCATCATCCGGCATTTGATATTGATCGGCAAAACACTAGATTAATTTGTTGGAGGCGATCAAATTGAAAAAAGGCACAACATATGCACGGTTTTACTCAAGACAGTGCCGACTACTGTCTGCGGGCTTGAAACCAAAAGTTTCTCGATGTGTTGGAAGTTTTTATTCGGAGTTGGAAGATTGAATTGCTGCCAACTCAATATTTAATTGAAATTAAAAAACAGCGATTGTGTACCTGACCAACCAAACTCCGCGCCCACCGCAAAGAATTTTCTTCTGGAATTCAATGACTCTTACAATTTCGCTAAAATGGTGTTGATCAAAGCGCCCACGAGAGTTGTGAATTAATAAATTAACGGCAGGCAGAGAACCACAACTGTCGTGAGTTAAAAAAAAGTTCTGCTAGCTGACTCCGAATGGATTGGAACTGAACGGCTAACTGTATCCGAGATAGTGATGATGTCATTTGACAAAAAGTTTTCTCTGGTCACGGTGGAAATTATGAAGTCATGAATTAGACAGAAACGAGAATTTCCGTTACTGGCGGCTGCCACTTTTTCTGCCTTCTTGATGTGAAGTTTCTCATAAAATTTCTTTGACAATTCAAGTGGATCAAGACAAATTAAAAACTCGTTGACAGGTCAATTGCCCCGTGAAAAATCACATCGTCGGAACGGCTTGGACATTCACGATTTCGAATGCGAACATTTCAATTGGTTATGCGAATACAATGGTGATGTTTAAAGAGAAATTGAATTATCGAACAAGAGGTGCAACTTTTTGCAGCGAATTCTTTGGAATTGCACGTTTGCTTGTTTCGCGTTTTTTGCTTCATGTTTAGCGCTCAACTGGCTTTGATTTGTGGGAATGAATTTCAATTGCTGTCTTGATTATTGTCGGAGAAATGTCGATTGCAAGTTGTCCGCACTTGGAAAGTTGAAATCTTGTTTTCATCTAGTTTTTATCAGGGAATCGAACCAAGGCTAGTTTGTGCACTTCTTGTCACGACTTTTGATTGACTTAAGTTCCGTTCACCCATATAACAACATTGTGCTTAATGTAAATTGGTTTTGACTAAAATTGACTTTGCATTTGCTTCCACTTTAAATTTTAATTAAAGAAATTCCAAGCACCAGCAAATGAACCTGCAAAGTGCGGTGAGAAAATCGACTCCATCCGCATGTAATCATCATCGCATTGACATTGATCTTAAAATTATTTTAATGCAGTAAACGCGCTAATTATGGCATCAATTGGAATGGGACATAAAAACAAGGCGACCATCACAATAATCATCTAATTCCTACCAAAAGCCGCGGCGATGAGAGAACAATTGAATAAAATTCCCTCAATTCTGTAAGATGTGATTACGATTCCAATGTCATGCATAAAATTACCCGCCACAGCGTGAGATGCTCGAGGCGCTCGAATAATTGGCTCCGGAGATGCGATTATGCTGATGCATGATGGATTCGCAATTAATTTCGTTAACATGTTTCCGACTCGGAAAACAAAATATCAAAAACGAACCTCACGTTGGTGAACTTTGAAGAAGCGTTGGCTTATTAAGCAGAAATGAAAAGTTTCTTCCGAAATGTTACAAAGTTTGTCTTCATTTCACCGTTATACGTGAGCCGCGTCCAAAGCGTGCATAAAGGAAAAATGCAGTCGCCGACAAGACAAAATTCCCGCGCTTTTAATATACTGAATCAACTTTCTTTTACGATTTCTTATCGCATCGTCTTTCCTGTGATGAATCATTGGATGTTGGTGCTGGTCTCGTTGGAGAAGATGAAAGTTTTTGTATGATTGAACAGGTGACCAGTTTGATAGCAAGTGGCCAGAGTCGTTCAAAGGTGACTGGGTTCACCACCGGGTGACCAAATTGATAGCTAGTGAACAAGTTCATATCAACGCGTGACAAGTTCACAACTAGTGACCAAGATGATGAACGGAAGTTGCGCCCTCTGGCGACAATCAGAAGCCGGAAAGTGCATTAACGACACCTGCTTCATCTATTTACAACATCCACATTCAATTAACTACCACCAAAAAGCAGCACTTTTACATTTAAACCCATTAAAATTCAACATTCCATCCTCTGGTGAGCTTCTCATCTGAAAATTCTTCGCTGTCAAGTATGTCAAATGAT
>JPYR01001049.1:0-13235 GCA_000775305.1 Belgica antarctica
CACAAGGTGGGGAAAAACTTCTTAAATGAGACAGCTTTACCATACTAACCCTACTTGGCTTTTGTTTCAATATTTAAAAATTGTTAATGCTTGTTTGAATTGTTAATTATCGTTTGTTAAACTTTTTAATAAAACTTTCAATATCTAATCATACAAAACGATTCGTTCAGTTTGCCCCCGATTTGTCTTCATAATAAAACAAAAATGTCAAGTTCAGATGGCTATTCGTCTATGAAAAGATGATAATTTTTGTCAACCGGTTCAGCCAAAATTTTTCATTGTCAATTTTTGATTGTCATTGAAAATATTCATCAAATAAGTTTCTTAGTTTCTGTTTATTATCGCTGAGTTTTGAACATAAAAATGAAATCTTAAAAAATATGAGATGGGTTAGGTAGCTTTGGTCAGTTTAACCGACGAGTGATTTGAGAAGATTTGGGTCGATTGAAGCATCTTCACCTGGCTTGATGCCACCAACACCTTTTCCGGTCTTTGGTCTGTAACCGTTCTCGTCAGCTTGGTAGTTGGTCCAGTAAGTTTCGCCGTCTAAGAAAGTGGAAATTTATGTAGCTGCTGGTCATAAAATTGTCAAGATTCAAGCGTACCTGGAGCAACATGTGAGTAAGCGCCTTGAACAACGAGAACTTTCACGGGATTTCCATCGTTGTCTTGTCCGTCTTTGTAAGCACCTTCTTCCGAACGAATTTGTCCATCCGACAATTCATATCTAAATGAAAATATTTTCGATTAACTTCGCTTTCACAAGAAGCTGCACCGATTAATCATCACGAGCGACACAATTTAATCTTCTTGAATACATTTATCAACCAAAACATGAGTCAAAATTTCTTTGAATCAATTTTTTCTTTTGTCTGTTCCACTATTTTGTCGTTGATTACAACGAAGTTGTAACCGATTGCATAATCATTTTTTATAGAGGATCAATGCTGGATGCTTGCAGATGATTCGTCTGCTTTGGTTGCTTACGAGAATCTGTATCCGGCTAATCCATTGTTTTCGAAGAGGTATCGAATGATCTGGATGGCTGCATTGCGTGCAGAATCTTCGTTCTGCTCACGTTCAAACTGCGGTGCTGATAACACGCCCGATAAAAAGACACAGGCTACGATGAACAAAACTTTCATGATCTTTCTTCTTCTGCGACTTTTCACTGCGAGATAACAACGAATAACTGAGTTGGGGACCAAATCAACCATCGCTTTTATGCAGGCCAGATTTTTGTTAATAGAGAAAATAAATCACCAACTGATGCGCTGTTGAGAGTCGACAAGCCATATTGAATAATATCAAGTTTTTTGATTGTTGGTTCCAGCGCATAAGCACACGAGAGAAAGAGAGTCGAAGGCAACTCTGAAGTGTAACAAGATAAATTAGTGGACTCAATTATGACTCGAGCGTCACTTGAAGCAGGAAGCATTGCGACATCACTTTATGCAACGGTGTTTTACTCCAGATTTGGCTAACAATGACCAGGCTGAACCTTGACAGGACGTCAAGATGAAGTTGAGTGATAAAAGCGTGCGAAATAAATCACAAATCTGAAGTTTTGAATCCGCTTAGCTGACAAGGAGAAGAAGAAGAACAAAGATTTTTGGTCTATTAAGTCTAGTGATTACCAGAATTTTATTAAAAGTCATCGCAGCCTTGGAAAAATTAGTATTTAGCAAGCGCATCTTAAGTTGTTAATTGTAGATCCGCTAAATAAGCAAGTTTCTTTGTTCTGTAGTCTTAAGTGGCAAGCAAAATTTTCTAATTAGCGACTGGCTGCAAGGAACTGCTGGGGAACGATCTGTGCTTACGTAACATCCACACCTGAAATAAAAACCCATTTATTTATCGACTTTTACGACCGTCTCGAAAATTACAATAAAATATACGAAAAAACAAGGTCAAGTTTGCATTTACATAACGTGAAGACGAACACGAGTTGGACGAAGGATTAAATCATAACTTTTATGGGAAAATGCCTGCAAATCTGTAATTTATTATGCTTTTGCTTGGTGTATTTATGTTTTTTAATTTGGATTCTTATGTTTTTTGAAAGGCAACCAGTTATTAAAGCGACAGACTCGGTGGCAGTTTACGTCTTCATTTATAAATGAACGAATTCGTGCCACGTGAAAAGATTTTTTTTCCTAAAATAAGTTTGAATATGCTTTGGAAACTACGCTCTAGTCTGCAAATTTAAGCTAAACACGACAATTAAAAAACAATATTTTGGATTCTAAGATTTTATTTTTTTCCCTTGAGTTTCTTAAAACAAATTTGATGACTAAAAATACATTGCAGCTGATGAGATGAGATTAAAGAAGATTTGGTCAGCTTAGCCGACGAGTGATTTAAGAAGATTTGGGTCGATTGAAGCATCTTCACCTGGCTTGATGCCACCAACACCTTTTCCGGTCTTTGGTCTGTAACCGTTCTCGTCAGCTTGGTAGTTGGTCCAGTAAGTTTCGCCGTCTAAGAAAGTGGAAATTTATGTAGCTGCTGGTCATAAAATTGTCAAGATTCAAGCGTACCTGGAGCGACATGCGAGTAAGCGCCCTGAACAACGAGAACTTTCACGGGACTCCCTTGTTGATCAACTCCGTCTTTGTAAGCACCTTCTTCCGAACGAATCTGGCCATCGGACAACTCGTATCTGCGTTCATAAAAATATCAATTTTAATTTTTACACAAAATAACTCAACTCAGTAGTTCTAAGTTGATTCACACTGCAAGTATTGATAATTTTAAGAAGAACTTTCATAGCGTCTCGTATCTAGAAAGTTTGCAGTCAAAAAACTAATTTTCAGACCACAAAAATCACTGAATTTTTCTTCTTTCGTGTCTGCAACTTCTTCTTGAATACTTTCACTGTCTTCATGTGATCTTGTGTGATCTTTTTAAACACTCGAATCGCATAATCCAACTATCCAATCGGTACTAACGTGAATCGGTATCCATCCAATCCATTGTTTTCGTAGAAATATCTGACGATCTGCGTTGCAGCATCCAGAGGGTTTCCTTGCGGCGCCGAAAGCACGCTCGACGCGAGAACACAAACAGCAACGATTAAAAGTTTCATTTTCACTAGGCAAACAGTTTTTGGTGACTTTGCACTTCAAGTATCAATCGGAGACTGAGTAAGCAATCCATTGAACCGTCTCTTTTATGTCTTCTCGAGACTCAATTACTGCGAATAAAGTAAATCCCCAAAAAAAACTTTAACTGCGGCGATGCCACAAGCAAAATCATATTGAATAATCTCGCTTTTTTGCGGTCTTAGGAAATCAAAAGAAGTCATACCCGGGCGAAAGAGAGAGAATCTCGAGTGTACGCAGAAAAAGTTCATTGAATTTACTACAAGCAGACACAAAATATATTTCACGCATGGAACCATTGGTCGGACATCAATGATGTGACAAATGAAATTTAGTTTTTGTTTGTATCAAGTAAGTTGACTATTTGCTAGAACTTTAATTAAAATCAAACCCTCAATTCTCGTTGACTTCACTGACTTACGCACCACTGGATTGTCCCAAGCCTAATTTGTTTTGTCTTTTTTGTGAATGAAGCTGGAGAAATTGTGAAACCTTGACAACCTGAACTGAAGCGTCTTCCCAAAAACGAATCTAACGTTCGCAATTTACGAACAAAACCAACAGGCAGGCAACTCGGAGGCGTGATGACTGTAATTGTTGTTTCAGTTAAACGATAAAAAAATATCAATTCAACTTGTCGTCGTTGCGTTGCCGCTTCAATCGTTGAAGATTGTAAATCGAAAAGATAAAGAAGGGACTTAAGAGTCATTTGTAGATAAAAGCACACACAAATTTCATCATGTTTTTAATTTACCAAACAATCATCGAAACACGAATTTATTTAAAAGCATTTGAATTAACCAAACCAACTCCAAGCATTGCAAAGCCTCACATATAAATTGTGATATAATTGGCTTTGACATTTCTCCTTTTTCAACGACGAGTTTTTGTGGATCTTCAATTAACGATCAAGTGCATACATTGATCGTGACGAGGGCAAAAACTTATAGAAAAACATCCAGTTTGTGGACCACTTTAATATTTCGAGTATCGGAAAGCTAGTTGAAGTGTTTTCCATGTTTTCGATGGCCGTTGGGGATGGCGATGAGTGAGTTCAATAATTGCACTCGATCGCGGCGCCAAATTTAGATAGCCTTTGAGTGAAAAATTATTGCAAATTATGTTTCAAAGAAATTTCATGTTAATTGCCTTCAAAAATTTTGTACATTAAAGCCGGCGAACTAGCAGAAGCCGGGATTTAAAAAATTTAGAATTTCTTAAATGTTTGTGCATCATAAATATCTGAAAGTTCTAAGTTTCCTTAACTCACAACGTTATACATTAAAAATTAAGATCAAAGATGTTATCAACAAATCGCTAAATCTTCCACGACTTGCATTAGATGGTTTTGGCCAAAAAACTTTCCTAACCAATCAACTTAACTCCCAAACGCCCCCTTTCAATCTCCATGGGAAAATCTCGTACGGTCCAACATGTCTCAACGACGCTTCACTTACAGGTAATTGAAATTTCCCCATAAACGGCCACCGTCATTGAAACATGAACTGCGGAATGGTTAACAAACATTAATCACACCTGACTCCAGTTAAACGGTTTGAAGTCGATGTTAATCTGCCTTTATGCTAAACCAATCAGATGGGGATCAGGAGTTGTTGCTTGAATCGTCGATGATGACCTGTTTAAAGACCACCGATCAGTTCATGTACGCCGAGTAGGTCAGTAATGTGAAGACGGTCTAAAGACCAATTTGTTGCATAACATGTAATTCAAAAACTTGTTTTGCCTTTTTAGCCTTTCTTCTCGTTATTCTTGAAGTACTTGACCCTTCGAAGCGATTATGTGTAATAAGAGATGCGTGATAATCGTGTGATGAGATTTAAATGTTATTTTGTTGTTGAAAAGGCCAGCATAGGTTAAACGAAGGGATGCTGACGCTGTTGACCGTCAAATTGCGTTGAAAAGATCAAAACTAGAGCAAAGCACGCTTTGAATAATGAATAGTGATGAGATGAAGGGTCCAGAACGGAATGAAAACCAGATTTTCAAGGGTCAAGGAGTTTCATTGGTCACGTTCATCCCTCGTTAGGTTGATGCTGCGAAACTTCTAGGCCAGAGAAAAACCTGTTGGCGATTAAGAAGGGTAAGATTTGCAACAAAAAGAACATTTTAGGAACAAATTTGCTGTTTTTGCTGGTAAAAAGAAAATTTCGAAAATGCATTTCTAGTAGTTACATGAATCTTACAATTTAGTTTTTTGGTAGTCTACTAACGGTAGTCAATTTATTCGTTAATTATCCGGCCAATTGTTTTTTAATTTCAAACTTTAGAAGCATATTTCCGCCAAGGTTTAACTCCCATCTCAAACTCAAGTTGACTCCATTCATCATCTTCGCTTATCTGCAATCTTCGGTCTGATAGCTTGACCAATGCATCACTGCGTGTCTAATCGTTCAAACACGGAATGAACCTTTAAAAATGATTAATATCGGTAAGGTTTTGACAAAAAATTGTGAAAACACCTCATCGGATAACCCACATTTAAATCTTGATGAAAATAACAGCGATGTTTGTTGAATAATATGTAGCAGACAGGTCAGTGGATCCATCCTTAAGCAAGAATTTGCATCTTTAATAAGTTTTTTCATATCTGCTTCGAATTACTCAAACAAATTGCGAAAAATGTAAATGCGTGGTTCAGCAATCTTTTGATTGCCTCAATTTAAACACGCTTTCATCTGCGCTAGGGGATTCGACCAAACCATTTCCTTAAACTGCCACCATTGAAAACCACCGTGAATGCTTCACGACTTTGAGAAGAATTGTTGAACGGAATAAGATGGATTGCTTGAAGCGGGTGTTGAGTTGGAAGTTGAGTGCAAAGTGAAAGTTTTCTCCCAATCGTAAAAATTTTGAACCAACCATCAATCAGGTGTTGCCAGTGCTTGTAATAGATTTGTTCATTGAACTTAACTAAGCTGTAAATAAATTTCAGCTTGTGAGTCAACACCCTACCCCAGCTTTTTTACTTCCCAACACTCTGCAAATTCAATTTAAACTGAAAGAAAACGAGAGCGAAAGTTGTAAAATTATTTTTTGACAGCCACAATTCCGTTCGTTTTTCGAATTCCTTTGTGTCAGCAAACGATGCGATAATTTCGAGCGAAAAAACATCATCTCCGGAGTAGGCACGACATGATGTTGTTAAAACGCGCGAGAAACGCCGCGATCGTAATCACATTTTTTACGGAGACAGTAGGTCAGTGGGCCTACGACAAAAACAACGGGCAAAAAGTATCGCCGCTATGCATCATCACGACTGCGAAGATGCGAGAGAAAGAAAGAGAAATGAAAAGTTTTTTGTCTGCGTCGCTATTATGAACTCTGATGGAGCTTTAATTGAGTTATGAATTTAAAGAATGACCGATTTTCAGGTTTTGTTTAAGCAAATATGTACACGACAATACACCGCTTTGTGGAATTTGAAGCTGTTCGCTTGTGAGTGGCAGGTCTAGTTGTGGCACAATGAGAGCGCTCCTTGAGGGCAAATTAATTAGCAGTGAATAGTTGTACTTCAAGATCCATTTGTTGTTCCATTTGCGAACTAGTGAAACCTCATTAAAGCGGTTCAATAGCCGCATGGGGTGAAGCGTGAATCTGAATTACACAGAAGTTGAATTACACAGAAATACCTTTGGACGGCAGTTTTGGTTGGTATTTATGTACAAGTATCAAGGAAATTAACTATTTCAAGTTAAAATGTATGAACAAGTCAAAAAAACATTAATGAAACACATAATAAAACATTAAAATGTAATAGAAATGACAAAATTTACGATGTCCCCCACTACAGCAAAGTACAAAGCTTTAAGTACATTTCAGACTGTTCAGCAGTCGCTACTATCCAAGTTGTAAAATTTTTCATGAATAACTCACATTTTGCTTTAACTACTATAAATAAAAACTAATTTTTTTTGCCTCAAGTTGTCGACAACGTGATCTTCGGATTTAATGTTTCACCACCTTCGAAAACATTAATTTACCTTTAAATTTGCACGAGATTTATTGGAAAGACTTGAACGGGCGATAAAGACACAAAAGGAACGAGCTAACATAGGTTTGGCGTGCCTTCTGATGTAATCGTCTTCAGCATCAAAAACAAATTACCGAACATTAATCAAAGAGTTTATCAGTCGGAAACCGCTCGTTGTCAATGAAAAGCTTTTGTAATGGTCCAAAATAATTCACATCGTACGTATTGCAATTCATCAATTATGGCTAACGAGGCGACACTCAATTAGGCATAGTAAAAGAAACGTAGCGAGTACACAGACCTTAAGACAGAAGATCTACGATGGGTGTTAAGACGCTACTCAAAACCGACGACTTTAGTTATTGATGCAAATTGCTTTACTTGCCGGCGTTAATGAAACTCAAAACTTAATATGAACGTAACGTTTGGTTGCTTGAGAGAAGCTTAAGGACATGTCGTTAAATAAATTCAAGTTTAATTTCGTTTTAACCGAAAACGTTTTTGAAACATGGAAAGTCCAAAGTCACGACGCATCTTGAAAATCGATGTCACTGGCACAGTCTCCCTTGCGCAATCTTTATCTCGCTTAAAAGTCATCAAAATATCCGATTTATTACTTCATCATTCCCTGAATCTTTTCAGACACGCCACGGTGTAATCGAAAGTCATCAACAGTAGCCATTTCAATGTCACGATTTACCACTGGTCTAGCGTGTTCTGATATCATTCGCTACTTGGCTTAAACGTTGAGTTATTTTCCTTGTTAAACAGCATCAATGCTGCTAATTAATCTTTTTAAGACGAACTTGAAGCTGATGAATGGTAGAGTCAATAATCAAAAAAATTTAAATCATAAATCTCAGTCGACAAAAGATTCCAAAACAAAATTAAAGTTTGGCAGACAACATTTAGCGAGCCATGCCAATTGAAACGCGAATAACAAACGGTGTTGGGTCAGGCGCGATGACTCGTCGAGAAGGTGTAAACATAAACTTATTATGTTTTTGCGAAAGGTTCATTATTTGCATAGTCACACACTTGATCTGCATAATCACCACCCGTGTCACACCGGCTTATATAAGACATTTTAATGTTATTATCCGTTAAAGATGTCGCGAAAATGCTTGTTGTTGCGCCACCAATCCGAATAAAGCGTAAATGTCAGATATGATTTCTGAAAGCTATGCCATCTTAGACAAGTTGGGGTGATGAAATGTGAAGGTGGTAGAACTATATTATCATTGCTACAAGGTTTATAAACAACCAAGTGTCTGCGCAAGTCTAATTTCAAGTGTCTGCGCAGGGTCCAAAATAGACAATTTTTGATGTTATAATTGGTGAATTGATGCCATCTTCACATAGCATTAACGACTGAACTGTAAAAATAAGTATTGATTCTAGGTTGCTGGGTAGAAAAACATAAAAACTGATACAAAAAAGGTTAAAATAGTGGATCATTATTTTCAAGGCTTGTCTTAGAAGGTATTGAAGAAATGTTCGCTATGTTCTAGTTCCTAAAGTTCCAGTCACTAACCTTATCAAGCTAACATTCAACTCCTAAAATTGTTTTTTTCCACGCACTTCACTTCCCAACTTCCATTAGATGGCATCAAAAGCTTCAAGATCTTCAGACATTCACCAGTCATTCACATTAATCTCTCTGATGCGTAACATCGAAAACAAAGCTTTTAAGTGTTTTACGTGTTTTTATTTAATTGACTTGGTTTAAAAATGTGATGACAAGGTATAACTTGACAAAACTTAACAAATTTCATCGAATTAGGTGTTCAATGGGGACCTTAATTGTATGAAACAACCCTGAAAAGTGTTGGCGTGTGTTTTGTGTGTGGGGAAAGCTTAGCGTCGGTAATCCCTCGAGCGCGATCTCGAGTATCGTCGCGTGAAGTTCCTACCTGCACTCCTGCTTCGGGATCTTCTGTACCTGACCGGCGAGTGGGTGATGTTTGGCGACGATTTCTTACGACGTTTGCTTTTGTCTCTTGAGTTTGAGCTTGAAGAACTCGAGCTGGTCGACGACGACGAGCTTGACCGGTGCTTCTTGCGGGTTGAATCGCCATTCGCGTCAGATTCGCTTTCAGACTTGGAGTCGAGATTGTCACCGTAGCGGTGACGCAACTCGCGCTGCTTCTTCCTTAGCTTCAGCGCAAGTTCTCTCATCTCTTCGTCTCTTTCTTGTTGTTGCTGCTGTTGACGCTCGATTCTTTCAGTTTCTGCTTTCTTGTCGGCTTTATCTGTTGAGTTGAAGAGAAATTCGTCAAAATCCAAGAGATTTTGAGCCAAAACAGTCACTCACATTGCTTGTTGAGCAAAAGTTGCATCTTTTTCTTCAGCCTATCGCGCGGGTTGTTGATCGTAGGCCCGCCGACCGTCGACTTTGACAATCCAACCTAAAGGACAGGAAGACAACCGATTACATCCGTTCTCGAGATTGACTCGAAGCGATAAAAAACGAAGCACCCAAGATCACCCAAAAACCTCGACCCAAAAATCTACTTTGTCAACGACTCAGCGCCACGAACTGACATTCTCACGGTTTAAAGAATTATTCTTACTGACTTTGTAATCTGAAGATCTATTGAAAGACTTTACTTTTGACGCATCGTTGGCGGAGCTGAAAGTAATGAAAAGTTGAAGAAAGTTTCTAGGAAGACGAGAACTCAAAGTACCTTTGGTTTGAACCAGTTTTTCGATCGGCATCGTCACTCTGGCTGTCAACACTCAGCGATGAACTGCTTTCGTTGTCCTTTCGTCGTCCGTAGTACCGCTTGATGGGCGCTAGGTCTGAAGATGACGCAACAGGTGATCGACTGCGCTTGGCTTTGGCTGGAGGTTTCGGTCGTTTTGGCGGTGACTTCGTTGAACGGGGTGGGGAACGTTGGCGAACTGGAGATTTCACTTGTTTTGATGGTGACTTTGATTGCCTGACTAGAGATTTTTTATCTCTAATTGGCGACTTGTTGTCTCTAGCTGGCGATTTAATATCCCGAACACTTAATTTCTTCTCTTGAACCGGCGACTTTGCCTTCGGAAGCGGAGAAATACGTTTTACCGCAGCTATCACCGGTGACTTGGACCTCTTGTGCAACTGCCTGGACGGTTGACTGTCTTCGCTTGTAGTCGAGCTTGAAACTGAGCTCGATGAAGACGAAGAAGACGAAGATTTCTTCTTGCTAATGGAACGTTTAACGATTGACTGCCTGCGACTGTTCGATTTTCGTGCGTTATTCGAACGATGTCTGGTCGGTGATTGTCGTCGTCGCGAGGCTGACGCGTCTCTTGAATAAGATCTTTTCCGACTTGTTGACCGCTTCCGACTAACTGTGCGTTTTTGGCTCAGTGATTTTACTTTATAGCTGTGTTTTCTGTCCACCGAACGTCTTCGTGAGTGGCCGCGGCTACGACTTGAGTAAGACGAGCCGCTGTACGACCGAGAAGACCGGGTGCGTCGTCTTGAATCACTTCTCGAACGTGAACTGTAGTTTCTTCGGCTTCTTGACGTGCTTCGTGAACTCCGTGAACTGTAGTTGCGTCTTCGTGAACTGCTTCGAGACCTCGACGAGTGCCGGCGACGGCTAAGTGACCTCGAATCTTTTCTTCTGTCAAGACTTCGACTCCTTCGTCTGAAATCCGGTCTGTCGCGTTCGTTGTCGTTGATCCACTTCAGCTTGTCGAGATTCTGTTTGACTTTCTCAGCGTACGACTTGCTGGTTCCGGGCAGTCTCACGGCGGGCTTGTTGAGCGAAATTGAGATTTTCGGGTGCGGTTTCAGTTCGTCTTCCCCGCCGAAGCTGGTGATGAACGTGATTTTCTCGGCGGAAGGCGACCTTGAGTTGTTTGAGCTCTTGTCGTCGTCTTCTTCCTCTTCATTGAATGACTTTGGCTTCTCTTCTTTGGCGGCGTAGCTCGGTGGACTCATTGGCTTGCCCAAAATCCTTTTCTCCCTTTGAGAGCGGCGTTCACGTCGTGTCTTGCGCCCACCACCAAGGATTTTGTCAGCTTCCTGCTCCTTTATGGCCTTCATTGACTGTTTTTCGTCTTCGTCCTTGGTGAGGTAGCTGAAAAAGTCGTTCGTGACCATTCCGTAACGTTTTCCACAATTATTCAGTTCATGCGCCTCTGTCGTGCCAATTTTGTTGATGTCAATCGCCACGTCCATGTCCACGTCAGATTCATCGGAGAAGTCTTTCGCAAATTCCTCAAACCGGTTCGACGTCGTCGATGTCTCGATGTTCAGGATGGTTTGCGAGAAGGGAACCGTCGTGGCTAAGTCGTCTTTCGTGTCATAATTGTAACCGATGGCAGCTGTCGACTGGCTGTTCTTCTTCTTGCTCTTGTCACTCTCTATTTGGTGCGCATTCACGCCGAATTGTTCTTCCAGCTGAAGTTGCTTCATAAAGTTTTCCTCGGTCACTCCGAGAAACTCGTTCTGCGCAAGGATCCGGAACCGCTCGTAGTTTGTCTGCCGCTCTTCCGACGTCAATTCTGGTTCTGAATCATCTTTTGATTGTCTCGCCGGCGGAATGTAGTCTAAGTGAGCGCGCACGTCGAAGCGGTCGATCAAGTTGTCGCCTTGCCCTTGCCACTTCATCCTAAAATTGCGCGAAAACAAGAGAAATCGATTAAAACTCTCGTCTCTGGAGGGACTAAATCGATTCCACTTTCTCACATGTGCGAATCGTCGGTCAGATCGGAGTTCTCAAAGTTTATCTTGGTCTTCCGGCCGTGGAGCTGGAGGAATTGCGTCGGATCGGCTCTCTGGAATTGCAAAACAACTGTGTCAACAACGAACACCGACAAAATTACCCAAATTGCTCACGATTCTCTCGTAAAACTCTTTACGGCGGTCGGCCCGCTTCCGGTAGTCCACGATCATACCACGGATCTTCTTTTCCTGCTTCCTCGCTTCATGCCACATTTCGAATTTGATTGAATAGAAATTTATTTTAGAAGATCTGAGCACAATTTCGTCTGTAAAGCTGCAGCTTGAACACTTTCACAGCGATAACGAATTCTATTCACAACCGAAAGACGTCCTTGTCTGAGCTGGACGACATGCAAAACGATTTGAAATTGACTACGGATGCAAGTAAAATGAAAATAGTCGAGCGAGACTCCGCGAAATTGAATGAATCAAGGGGTGGGAATTTCGGGGCCATGTTTAAATGTCAAATTTCCGTTAAAAGCTGAAATTTGCTGCTTCCATTATAGTATTGGACAGCAGACACTTCAAAGCTGATATCAAATTTGCTGATAATTAAAATGATAAGATAAGTATGAAAAATTAAATTGAAGACTCAGTCTGAAATTTCATAGCAAGGAAAGTGGTTTAGAAATTTAATATTTTAGTGGAATGGAAGCACAGTGCGAGTACCGACATTTAACGCTTGCTGGTTACACATGCTGGGTTAACATTTTAACGAGATCGGGGCCAGGAAATGACATCATAACCTTTACTGGAGAACATATATTTGGAAAAACTGATAACGATGTCAACAAACTTGCAATTCAAAGCAAGCTTGTTCCATGTTTTCCGAGAAATCTGCATAAAAAGTTCCCGAACTTGCAAGAATTGTACATCATGGACTGTGGGCTTGAAAAGATCTCGAGACAAGATGTAATTGGCCTTGAGAATCTTGAATGCATTAATCTGAGCTCTAACAAAATTGTGTCATTGCCGGATGATTTGTTTGTTGGTTTCAAAAACATGAAAATGATTCTTTTCGCAAAAAATCGATTGGAAATTTTTAACTCAAAACTGTTGTTGCCAATTAAAAACACTTTGCAATATGCTAACTTCCTGGGAAACCCAAAAATCAACGAATACTTCGATAAAATGTCCCTAGCTTGCAACAGCAACGATTTGGATAAGCTAATGAGAAACATCGACTTGAACTGCACTCTATCAGAACCACAAGCAAACACAACCCAAAAAGCTAGCATTGAAGTTGAAACAAACCCAGCTAAAAAGATCAGAGATGAAAAAGACCGAGTCATAGAAAAGTTCCAGAAAATGCGTTTAAAGATGGAACAATTCCAAAGGACCGGAACATTTTCGGATTTCACTATAAAAGTCCGTGGGAACGAGTTCAAAGTTCATAAAAATGTTTTGGCCTCTCAAA
>JPYR01001050.1:1182-11458 GCA_000775305.1 Belgica antarctica
TATTTTCTTGCTAATGTTAGAATAATGAATGCGAGCATTTCTAAAAAAACATTATGAAGTGATATGATAAGCTTTGACGCATTCGATGAAAAGAATAAGTCATAAATTTTTATTTCAATTGTCCAGGAAACGAAAGCGATAAGGTTCAATTTTTTGTCTTTTTCCAGAAATCAGTCAAATTTTAATTCTGGTAAAACAAACAAGTGTTCATGAGATTTTACTGAATTGACTTTGCCCGTCATTTCAGCAAAACTTTAGGAAAACTTAAATTTTACCAGAATCAAAATTTGACTGATTTCTGGAAAAAGATGAAAATTTGACTTTTCATCCCTTTCTTGTCATGGTAAAATTATTTATTTTCAACGTACAAAAATGTTTACACAAGCTTAAGTATCATTTGACAAGTCTTTGAAAGAAATTATCCAAACAACACACTTAACTAGACTGGAGTAGCGACGTTCGCTTTCGTATCATGATTCGCGCAAAACTTTTATCAACAAATACTTCAATTCCCGTTAAAGCTGCGTGATTAAATCTACTTCGTCGGAATTCAATAGATTTAAACACTAATCTTTTACGGGAATTGAAATATATGTTGATAAAAGTTTTGCGCGAACTTTGATACGAAATCGAACGTCGCTACGCCATTCTGTGCTTTGGAATCACAAAGTTTTAAATAAAAAGGAAATTAGGGAAAGACCGGCACTAAAGAATCAGTGCTGCAATGAAGTTTAGTCGACTTTTTTGAAGTTTCCTGGTTCGAAACCGGGTGAAATGTTGCTCTCATTGTGCACACGAATTTTACTTATCTTATTAACAAGCAGCACTGTTTCATTAGAGCCGGTCTTTAACCATCACAATTTTTTGTTTTAATGCTCAGCGAACCTTGAGAGCTCTCAAAGCCAGTTTAGCAGCGCACTTTCTAGCGAGCGATTTGTTCTTGCCGCATCCGATGAAGACTTTCTTGTCCTTCTTGCCGTCTTCCATCCAGTTGATGACCAGCGAGACCATGGAGGCCTCGCTCTTCAATCCCTTCTTCGATTCTGCGTCTTTCTTTTCAGGTTCTTCGTCATAGAACTGCGGTTCAAGAGCTCCCTTGTTGTGTTCGTACAGCATACGAATGATTTGCTTTGGAACATCTGCGATGAACTCGTGGATTTCTTGCTTCAATAGTCCGTAGATGACTTTCCATGTGGTCATGAGACTCTTGCAATCAAGGTAGACAGCACCGATGATCGATTCAAAGATGTCGCCGACGACTTTCGGCACGTCGATTGCTTCAGCTATTGAATTTTCGTCTTCGGTTTCAAGCAACACGATTTGATCGAGCACAACTTTGTGTTCCATCGAAGATTGGTACAAGACAAATCGATTGGTAGCTTCCGACAGCAGAACACTTTCCGACAAAAGGAATTTGTGAAGACCGTTGCGAACAACGATGCAGGCGAGCGTGACGTTGTTAACCAAAGCCGATCTCAAGTCGGTCAGCTTGCCGGGATCCATCTTGGTGCACTGTTCGGTAATGTAGCACGTGACTAGGTAGTCCAACACGGCGTCTCCTAGGAACTCGAGTTGCTGGTAAGTTCCATTGGTCTTGATCGGGTACGACGGATGTGTCAGAGCTTGAACTAAGTAACCAACGTTCTTGAACTTGTAGCCGATTATTCGTTCCAGTTCTGCGCGGTTTTGCACGCGCGCTTCTCTGACTGCAACTCCGTTGCGCAAAACTACGCGCGGTGGGATCGTCTCGGTTAACAAGTTGTCCAGGTTTTCGGTCGGTGGAAGAATTTTGAGTTTCTGTAAAGTCTTAATACCAGCTTCGATGCCACTTGAGCCGACAACGACACCAATGAATGCTTCGACGGCGTCTGCAATTATTTTATCGCCGACGTAATGTTGCTTTATGAACGGCAACAAACTCTTCTCAACTCCGTCTTCAGAACTTTGTTCGTCATGCTCGATTGCGTAGCCCTTTTGAGTTTGGAACTCTTGAAGAGTCCTCCAGTTGACCATTCCAGTTGAAATCTCGTCCTGACCGAGGCCTTCAAGGTTGAAGAGTTTCGTCAGCAGCTGCTTGTCACTTTCCAGGATCGCTTGAAGGTTCGGCGGCATTCGAAGAGAAGGTAAGAGTGCGTTGCTTGCGTCATAGTTGGAAGTTTTGATGATGGAAGACAATCCAAAGTCGTTGCCAACGTAGTACAAGTTGCGATTGCTGACGAGTTTTCCTTTCAGCGTTGTCAAATGTCCTTCGTGCCATTCCGGATACTTCTTGAACAAATACATCGAGCAGATGAACTTCAAAAATGCGTCGCCGAGAACTTCGTGGCGTTCCATATCGAACACGTCGCCAGCGTTTGATGTTGTCAGCACTTTGATCAGATCTTTCTGCTGAACGCTCGGTCCGTATCCGTCGAGCTTCAGAATTCGAATTTCACTCCGATCGACTGAATCCATAAGGGAAGGAACGACTCGCTTTGGTGACATTTTGGCTTCGATCAGGCGAAGGACTTGCGAAGAAACCACTTTGTTTTGATTTTTGTCAAGAAACCCGCAGTAGTAGTCGATGTCAACTTCGGTGAGTGTCAGCCAGTGGCGATCGAGATCCGTTGGTAGTTCATTTCGGTTCCACAACAGTGGAGCTCGTGCGCGGTGCTTTGCTTCTGCTGTCGACGATTGTGCAACGTGGCTCAGCCCTTTGTAGAAGTCGGGAAGCTTGCCGAACGATTCGTTTTCTCTTGCGATCTCTAGCAGAGACTTGTCTCGTTGATCGTAATCACCATAGTCAACGTCCAGCTTGTAATTTTGTTGACGGTTGCCCTTGTCGATGCCTTCGGTAATCAGCCACATGCGTAATTCTTCGGCAAGCAGCATGTAGTGAATGCGGTGGCAAATGGACGGTAGCAGAGTCGCCTTCAACCAATAATCTGCTGGAAACTGGTAGTTGTGACAGAGTTCCGGGATGTAAAACTCTGTCAGGTGCTGCTTCTCATGCTTTCGTTGTTTTCCGGTTTCGCCGCCGCCAGGGAAGAAATGATTGAGCGATTTGCTGATGCCCTTCACTTCGATCATCGGTTGATCTGTATTGCGGACGGTCACGTTGAATCTTTCCTCGACGTATTCTTTGAAGTTGTTATACCCTTCGTTAGGAAAGGGCGACATTGGAGTCATGTCTTCGCGGACTTCGATGACGACGTACTTTCTGTCCATTTTCAGGCCCATTCCTTCATCGCGGTAGACTGGATTAATGACCCGATCTTGATATTCTTTACGAGTGAACTTTGCCTTCAGGAGTTCGTCGTAGGAAAGCCGCTTTGGCTGGTGAACCTTGTTGAACTCTGCAGCCAAGCTCCAGTTAATGGCACATTCGGTTAAAGGCACAATAAGATAGGAAGTCTTATCGAGGACGAAGTATGTCTGACAGCATTGCAGAACGTCGCGGAAAACAGTCGAATGGAAATCTTGCAAGATTTTCAGCTTCTTTTCGTCCTCCAACTTTACTGCCATTGGCACGTCGCTAATCTCCACCTCAACCTCTCCAAAAGTCTGGAACAAAGTCATCTTGCATAGCTTTGGGAAGCGACGCGAAGTCAAAATTCCGAACTCGTTTTCGTTTCCAATCAGCTTGTAGAACTTTTCAAGCGATTTTTTGCCCTCAGTTTTGAACTTTGGACGAACGATAATTCGGTACAGGAAGTTCAATTCGCCAGCCTGCGGTCCAGAGTTCAGCAGAACTTTCGGTGACTTGACCTCGTGATAACGTCGGTGATTGCGAGTTCCAGCCTTCTTGGAATCGTTGGCGTACTTTTCTGCTTTCCAGTGCGTGAAGTAATCGTCTTGAACGAGTTCCACTTTCTGTTCTTCTTTTACAGGAACTAGGTTGTCGTCAAGCTCTCCTGCCTCGTACAACATCTTGCATGCCTTAAAGGCTGCGTGCTGCTTTGCCATACGAATGCCGCTTTTGGGATCGCCGGTGATCTTTTCTTGAATCACCGATTGCGACGGCAGTTCAAGAGAGACGCTGATCATTCTACCTTCGAGGTCACATCGTTCCCAGATGACGCTGACGTTTGTGAACTTGTCCGATGGCATTGTGCTCGCGTAGTGGTTCAAAAGACTGTAGAAAAACCAAAAAAAACTTTTAGTAAATAAAAGAATTCTTAAACTCTTTTTCTTATAAGACTTTTCGCTTACCTAACACAGTTCATGCTGTTCAAGACACTTCCAGAAATCGGTGTGATGAACGGTTCCCAGAAGTTGTTGTGTTGTTCTTGCATGTCTTCTTCCGTCGGAGCCTTGCGGTCGATGGTCTTCAAATGCAGCTGACTCTTCATTATCATGTCGATGCTTCGCCACTTCAAAACGTTTTTCTCGAACTTAGATTTGTCGGTCTCGTTGATAAGGACGACGTAGTTGCTTTTGTCCACACGAGCTCGACCACGCGCTTGAACAAAACTGCGGTAAGTTGCAGGAGCTTCAAAGGCGACAACGAGATTGCACATCTGCAGATCGATGCCTTCTTCCAGGACGTCTGTGCTGACAATGCAGTTGGTTTCCTTGTTCTTGAATTTCTCGAGCGTTAAGCTCAAGAAGCTGTTGTTCAGAATGGAGTCGATTGATTCAGTCAGCTGTGCGTTCATGCCCACCATGAAGTCGGGTATGACCTGGAAGTCCTTGTCGTGTTTGGCGTAGGCCTTCAAAATGTGGTAAAGAATCTTCGATGTTGAACGTCTCTTGACGAAGACGAGGCACTGCAAGTCTTTCTCGTGATCGGGGTCGTTGAAGGACATCTTGAGCAACCCGATCAGTTGACGAACCTTGAACGATGAATTTTCAAATATAACTTCGCGAGAGTCTTGATGAAGCCCCAAGCTCGCCTTCATCATGCTGATGCATTTTTCAACGACAGTGATGCAAGACTTCACGACGTCGCGGAACTTCTCAGAGTCGCAGAAGCGTTTGTTCAGTTCCAACTGCACGAGAGAACTGAGAAGACTCAAGTAACCACCAAAAGGACCAAGCTCGGCTGCTTGACAGCCAAAGTCCTTCAATAGGGCGACCAAATCTTTGACTTTTTTAGGTCCCGTTGGACGGAGACTCTTGGGATTGATGCTTTGATAGTTCTCGATCTTGATTGGCTGAAGCTTTGCAACCATTGTCATGAGAATTCCATCGATGACTGCGACGATGCTTGAACACGGCTCAATTTTGTACGTCACTAACGACTCCTTGGCCTTCGTGGAACAAGTCAGCGCGTTTTCCAAATGGTCGAGATTGTTGACAGTGACGATCGTGCTTCGGAAAACGCTTTCGAGGCTTTGAAGGTCCTTAGCCACCGAGTACTGCGTGATCTTGTTGTCGTTGCCGATAAGCATGCCGCTGAGTCCAACTATTCGAATGTTCTCCATTGGAAGCGTGTCCTTCTTCGTCTCGAACATCTTCATCAACTCTTTGTAAGGGTGATCCTTTGTTCCGTGGTGACATTCGTCGAAGATCAGAACGTTGACCTGTTCCAGCTTAAGAAACGAGTGCTTAACTGCATCGACGATAACTTGGGACGTTGCAACGATGATCTCGTGGTTATCGAGTAGCAAAGTCCATTCCTTTTCCGTCCAGTAGTCAACTCCACTTTCTCCGCAGACTAAGGCGACCTTGAATGGAAGCATCTTCTCGAGAGTCTCCGCCTGCTGCTTGGCCAAGCAAACTGTGTTGACTAAGAAAATTGAGAGCTTGCCACCAATGGAGTATTTGCTGTTCAGATGAAAGAAATCATCAGCGAAAAGTCAAAACTCAAGGAAACAAAAGTTTTCAATGGGAAGTTCCGGCATTGAAAGCGAATAAATCAAAGTGTCAACTTACGTCTCCAGTGCTTGCGAAAAGTGCTTGATGACTTGGATTGCGATGTAAGATTTACCGGCGCCGGTCGGCAGGTAAACGATGGAGTTGCGCTGGATGCACGTGTCGATGATCGCCTGTTGGTAAGGGCGAGTGACGAACTCCTCGATCTGTTGATCAAAGCGTGCCAAAAAAAATTCAATCAAGAAGAAGAAAAATTGCACAATCATAAGAACAGTTCGAGAACAATCCGAAACAAGTGCACAAATTGTGAAATTTACTTCGCTCACCTTCTTCTCCGTTGTTTCGCTCATGATTCATTGACGACTTGAAATCGAATGTGCAGAGCGATAAACTGTTTCTTGGAAACAAGCAAAGCTGCTTACGATAAGAAATTGATTTTGTTGGTGTTGCAATTTGTGTTGAGATTTGTGAAATCTCGATGAGGCGATTTCAGATTTGTTTAATTCGAGTGATTTTCGGCGGGTTTTCCACTCTGTAATAACGCTTGCGGGATTTAACTTGGCGTTAATGAAAAGATTAGTACTTAATTACAATAGATTATTCAGTTAAACTGAGAGTCTGTTCCTCGGATCTTCAGAGAAATTTTACGACCAAAGATTTTTACTAAAAGCGCCCGTCAACCCAGCGAGAAATTTGTGCTAAAAAGTTTTAGAAGGAAATTCTCCGCATTGTAAGATGTTTTCCTCGTGTATTCAACCAACTCTGTTCACAAAACAATCAGCTGAGGGTCCCTGCTTTCATGACAATTGACTTAATTGAACTCTTTAACATCACCAGCACCAAAGCACTCAATTTCTCACTGGGCTTGTTTACTCTGAATTTTCTTGAAGTGAAGAAATGATTTTAGTTTTCTTCAATAAAAATGGCTTTACTCGGTGGTCTGATACATAACTTCACAATAACGGAGACCAGGCGACTCCAGAAGTACACGATTTACAAGATCCACATGATCAGCTTCCCGCGAAACAGCAATTTGTTCTCCAGCCTTGCGAAAATGACTGTTTGGAAAAGGTTTTCGGATTTCAAGAAGCTAGAAGCGAGCTTGACGAAGATCTACAAGAACTACAACCTTCGAACCTTCTTCAAAACCGACACATCGTACTTCAAAAGGTGAGAAGCACATGAACAGACGGTCCAAGGAAGAATTTTGGAATTTTCCAATATTTTAGATTCGATCCTGCGATTGTCGAACAGCGAAAGTCATCGATCCTAGAGTTTTTGTATTATTGTGCAGAGAACCCAGTGGTCTACCGATCTCAATGCTTCGTGAAGTTCTTTGAGGATGGAAGCACCTCACCGACTGAAACTTTTACAAGCCCAGTTGAAGAAGAAGCGATGAACTCGTCTATCGATGAAGTCTCAATCGATCTGTCTCGTGAAAACTCTGTTGAGTTGGAAGACGAGCCTGAATCTCAGATTGAAGAAAAGCCAGACGAGAGTTCTTTTGATCCTTTAGGAACTGGCTTCGATTATCTTTACGACGCCGCGATGTGTTTCAGTCAAGCTGTTCAAGAAGAAGCAAACTTAAGATACAAACAAGCTTTCGAACTCTACAAATCTGGCATCGACAAGCTTCTCACAGGTGCAAAAACGGACAACAATGAGAAAAGAAAGCGAATTGCTAAGACAAAAGCTGGAAAATACCTTGAACGAGCTGAATCGCTGTACGAGAACCACATCGCAAACCTCCAAGAAGAAAATTTCCTTCTAGAGATTCCCACTTTTGAAGACATTCCAAGCGTTTTAGCTTTAGAACGGCCGGTGAACAACTTGTCGCGCTTCAAAGTGATCAGCATAAGCGACTACGTCATGAGAGTCCAAGACTGCACCGATAAGAAGTTCTACGTGCTGAAAAATGTTTACAAGGATGTCAATGGCACAATCTCGCTTCCACAGTCCATTCCATTCATGACCAAACTTATCAGCTACTACAAGAATGAAAACTCGGTCTTCCTGCTTCTGCCGCTGGTATCCGGCGGACTTCTTTGGGACTACATCAATAATTATTCGAATAAATCTGGAAAAGCCATAAATCTAGATGAAATCTTCGTGGAACCGCCCAAGCAAATAAGTCAGAAAGTCGCTAAGCTAGTCGATCCGGTGACCATCGAAGAAGTTGATACACAAAACATTGAAATCGACATCGGCGAAGAACCTTTCGACTTGTCCGAAGCCATTGAAGCTCTCAGCACTGAATCCGTTGCCATCCCGTCTTTCGACACTTTGTCCTCGGAAATGGACATCAATGATCTCATGAGCTGCAGTCAGAAGCTGCTGCAGTCAGTCTCGAAGACACTTGAAAAATCACAAATTCAAGCCAAAGAAAAACCTCCCATCGTGGAACAAGTACTGGTTGAAGAAATCGAACAAGAATCATCGTACGAAGAGACTAAACGAGAAATCGTTGAACCAACTCCGGAGATTCCACTTGAACTTGCACAATTACCCGACGCCGTGTTAAGGCAGTGGGCGAGTGAATTAATCGTCGCTGTCAACAGTTTGCACAAAGCCGGCATCGTTTGCGGCGATTTAAACCTGAGCAACTTGCTTCTCGGACCGAAAGGACATTTGACGCTGACTTACTTTCACCAAAGTGATCGGAACGAATTTCAACAGCTGTGCCGGCTAAACCCAAGCGCGATGAAATCTCTTTACGTTGCATTTGATTTCCCTTTGACTAAGACGTCGGACTGGTACAGTGTGGGAGTTTTGATCTATGAAATCGTGACTCGTGAGAGATTCTACTTGTACCATCCGATGGGGATTTCAAGGTTCAACGAGATTCAGTTTCCTAATCCGGATGCTTTGAGTGACGACCTAAAGGATCTCTTGCACGGTCTGATCATCGAGAGAGGCGAGAAGCGATTTTCTTACCCAGAACTGGTCAGCCACCCTTACTTCGCCGTCGTTGACTGGAGTGATGTCGAAAAGTGTGGACACGAGTTGTTCAAAGTTTGAATGTGTTCGTGTATTGTGCAATTTACATTTTAGTCCATCAACCTTAACTTATACCGCACTGACAACAATAAAGTATTTGTTACTCTTGCTAAATAAAAAAGAACATTCAGCGAGTTTGATTTTTTGGCATGATTTGCAGTCCGAAAATCAAATTTTTATTGTTCAGTCGTCCGGAACAATTTGGCAAGCGTTTCGGATGCTTGCTGCATGTTTAATGCACGAAACAACTGCTCGACAAGGACTTTACGATGTTACATTTAGTTTTTGCTTCTAAAACGAGTGCAAAAAGTCTTAAATCGAGAGTCCAAACAATCAAGATTCTCTTTAATCATAAAAGCTCAAAAGAATTCTTTTTGCTCTCGTCAATATTTGCTCTAAAATATTTTCCGCCCCAAGCTTAGCAAAATGTTGACCCGCTTTGATAGCTAAAAAAATTCATTTAATTGCGCGATTTAATGCATTTTAACAGCTTTCATATGAATAAACTCGGGAATTCGCTAAATAATGAACCAGAACACAGATTGTTAATGCATTCGACGCACTGACAAAGCCATTAGCAGTTGTTTGTGTCGAGTCTGTCAAAAACATTTCCACCTGAATTGGGTTCGAAAACTTGTCCGCTGAAATTAAAGTCGAAATCAAAATTTTTAATCACAGTTTACGAGACTTGGTTATCATTTCACCGGCTGATTAATATTATAATTAAAATCCCAGTTGGGAAGAGAAAGCACCAAGAAGTGCACCGCTCAGTCGCCATTAATTAAATCCGCTGCAATTCGCGGCAATCGATGCTAATGACATTTTTGCTAAAAAAATTATAATTTTTGAGGTGAACCAATAAAGAGAAATCAGCAAATGGGACTCTTTAGCGTTGGCACAGGTTCCCTAACGATTGGAAAAAAATCGATGGGAAATTAAATTCGTCGCCAAATTGAATTTTCGGGGTGATTGACGAGCTTTGCAATAACGAGATTTATTAAGCACGTGTGCGGGAATGATTCTATGAACAAGAAGCTTTGCAGTGAATCCATCGTACATCGGCAGTGATTCGGTTTTTCAAAGCGGAGATTGATGACAAAGCAAATAAAAAATAGATTGAATTTAAATCTGATGTAACTAAACTTTATTTCCTTTGGTAATATTTTACAACTCGTTTTAGATATGAAAGAAGAATTATAACTTTTTGCGCTCTCATGCAATTCGTCGATAAACCGAGTTACTTCTAAATTTAACTGTATTGTTCCAGGAAAATCTACAAAGTCAGAGATTTTGTTAGTGAGTTGTGATTGGAGGTATTCAAAGAGATTTTCGTATGCTGCTAAAATTTCACCGATTTCGCTTAGTTTTACTGATTTTAAAGGTTTTTTTTAGTTTCACAACGAATTTTCCAACTATTTTAAGATTAAAATTTGATATAAAAATGGGTTTCATAATTTTATGATGGTTTTTAAAGTTTTTGTCC
>JPYR01001052.1:0-10694 GCA_000775305.1 Belgica antarctica
ACCACATTTTGGTCGGATTTACAATAGCCCACAATTAGGTCGGATACCTTACATAAATTCAAAAAGATTTTATTTGAAACGCAGAAACATCGCACGAATGTAAGCGAGTGTTCTTTTTGGGGTTTCGATTGTTCTATGGCCACACGGAGGATGAAACACAGAAAACAATGAATAATCAGACTCAATGAGAAATACATCAGAAGTAATTTGCATTTTTTGGGGCAGAAAGACGATTTTATATATTGACGAGAAGCTTTGAATGTTGGGTTGATTGCTGAAAAAGGAAAGTAAAGAGATTATTGATGTATTAGCCATGAGAGGCTCTCAGCTTACATGTCTTCGTCTCCTATGACGAAAATAATGTCCAATTCTTATGCTGGATGAGTCTGTCCAAACTGGCTAAGGGTTGGAGCATTTCTTACAGTCTAACATTTCATCGTCATACACTTCAATTTGCAAAGTTGTTTCGAAGAAATCATATTTTGTATGAATTTTGAGCGTAGCTTCACGTAGGACGGCATCAGTATTTGCATTGGGCTCTGGGGAAGAAAACAAAGAAGAAGGCAAAAATCCTTTTTAGCACCAATCAATAATGTGAATGTTAAAGTCCCCAAATTTTTTGCGATGATATCGTTTCCATTTGCTTAAAAAAAACTCTGTTCAATTTGCATAACTTGAGAAAGGGGATTTGCAGGCAACAAATAAGGAAAACAAAAAAACTAGTAAGAGAAACGACGCAGATCCCTAACACGTTCTGGCATCCCAAAAATAACACATTCCGTTTGCCTGATTTGAATTCATGACGAACTAATTTCTAGATTTGACTATTCTTTGCTTTTTAGGTCTTATTGAGTACCGGGAAGAATCGGAATCCTCCCTTGGCACTCCCATCAAATCAAACATTATCATTATTCGAGAACAAATTGTTTTTCCTTTCATTCGCATCGCATGATACTTTCTTATCGGCATGTGAGACAGAATTCAAATGATTTTTTCCCCTGATATTGAAATTTGATGGCTTTATTAAAACAATAAAGTCAAAGTGACATTTTGAGATAAAAAACAAAATCCTTGATTCGAGTATTAAGCCTTCTGTACAAACGATACAGCTATCATAGTCTGACACAGCACAAAAGCATATTTTGCTAGGCGAAAATGAGAGAAACCGAAATTTTTATTATCATTATACGAAACAAAATAGAAACAGAACTTTTGCTCTTGAGTGAAAAATTCCAAAAACAATTTGCACATAATAAGCTGGCACCAGTGTCTAATTTTTTTTATAAATTTTGTAAAATCTTGTAAACGATAAATATGAGAGCAACGATGAAATAAAAAAAAAGTGAATAGGTATAAAAAAACATTTAAAATCATAGTTTCATCTTTAAAAATTAACGGTGAAGCAGTGAAGGGCTGATTTGACATTTTCAGAAAAAAAGCTTCTTTGGATAATCTTTAAGATATATTATTTCCCGTTTCATTTGTTTTTAAATTTAAAGCTTCGTGAAAGATAACATTGATGAAGACAGATCCCATCCCAAGGGTAAACTATGATATTTCTCTATATAATCGACCGTAAAACGAGCTAATGAGTAACTTACCAACTGCGAGATGAGCTGCAAGTGCAATTTTACTCACACTTAAAGCCTGTAAAGCCATAACAAAGGTTTAATGAGTCACGTGTTGGGATATCATAAAAAGTAATTATCAGTAAAGCAGCTTAGCATTGAATGACTTTTCTTACCCAAATTCGGAGATTGTGGACGCGCACTACACCAGGAATTTGAAGAAACGTATCCATTATCTCAGCATAATCCAAATACTCAGGGGTTCCTTCCATTAAAACCTAAAATCGTTAAAGGCAAGAAGGGAAAGTAGAAAAGAGAAGATGGTAAAAAACGATTTATGTTGGCTTCCAGTTTATTGACGAGACAAAAAGGTAAGAAAATGTATCAAATTGATTGGAAAATTATGGTGAAACTGAAAAACGTAAAGGTTTCAGGTGGGTTGAATTTAAATTTCGTTTAGCAGGGCGAAAAATTCAATTCAAAAACATCACACATAAACAGAACAATACCAAACAACGCCCGCTGCTAAATATTCTACGTTGGAAGATTCACCCACTGATTGCTTTTCTTCCAACAAACATTCCGTGTTCAGATTTTGTTTAAAAAAATGTGCGAGTGAAAAAGTTGTACCTCCAAAGGTATTAAACCTAATTTTCCATGTCTATCGACTCTTATTTTCTCCCACTTACTTCCTTCAACTACCAGTAGTATTGAAAAACTGGTTTCTTTGGCCTCAGTAGAGGCGAGAAAAACTTAGAAGCAAAGAAAATGATAATTTCATTCCAATTCCCCACAAATTGAAAATTTCCGCTTTTTTCTCCGTTTTCTTTCAGAAATATTTCCATACCATTTAATACACGAGCTATCAAATCTGCTTCTTCAGCATCGGTTGATGTTGAAACAAGGAAGTAAAATTATTAAAAATACATTGAATTAAATTATTGGAAATTTCTCTTTTCTCTTCGGAACGTATTTTCCGATAGGGAAACCGTAGTTTTGAAAAAAATCGGACTCTCGCTGTTAATATTTCGTGAATCATTCAAATTCAAAATTTTCTTAGCTTGCGAAATCACCGAAAAAATTGGAATGTTTCCTAACCATTAAAATTTCTTATGCTTCCTCATCATTATTAATAATGCACGTTTTGTTTTGAGAAGAAGCTTTAAAGCACGAAATCTGAATCAATACGTTTGCAGCATAATTTTTTTTTGTTCTCATAATAAACTCAGAAAAACGAGCAAACATAATTTTCGAAAGCTCTTTGACTTTTTAAGCTTGTCAAGAAGACGCCAAAAGCGGAATCTCAAGAACAACTAAGCAAATTTCTAAGGACATACAAAAATAATATAAAAGCGAAAGAACGATATGTTTTACATTTGCTTTAAGGAGACGTCTGTTGTTGCCGATTAAGGAAATGAACCCCGTCTCCCTTTACCCATGAATCCTTGTACCCGTTAATATTTCAATTTCCTCTAAAGACTTCCAATCAATTTCAGAATGTTCCGAGCACATTCCACTTCAACACGGGTGCAACTTTTCAATAACACAAATTTTATAAGAAAAAATCAACTCACCAGAACGGCGTCTTTCAAAATTTTCAGCGTTGTAAAAAGAACAAGAATTGAAAATAGAAATGTGCAAATCGGGTCAATTATGCTCCACTCGGGCTTGAAAAATATGACAAGTGCTGCCAAGAAAACTCCGCACGACTGAACAAAATCTGAAAATACTCATCGTACAAGAAAAATTATCGAAGCTGTCAAGGATCTCACCTGAAATAACGTGGATAAGGGCTGCTCGAACATTCATGTTCTGCTGGTTAGCTTTGTGACCTGAAATTAATTCAGAAGGTTCGTGCGAGTGGGCATGATCTTTAGCGGAATGACTATGGTTGTGGCCACCATGTCCGTGATCATGCAAAGAACATCCCATTCTACATAGGAAAACGAAGTGTGTATAAGAACGACAAATTATTATTTCATTGGGACTTGGATTAACTCAACAAACAGGCTTTTGTTTTTAAGACACTTACATGACATTTACAAGAATTCCAATGCCACTGCTTATAAGCATAATTCCAGAGTTCAACTCAAAGTCGAGGGTGATAGTCCGCAATATAGCCATGTATACTAGCAGGAAATAAATGTGGAAATAGTTGAATTAGTTCGTTTGAATTAGTTGGGTGACTCGATATACTTACCAAGAATAGCCGTCACGACCCAAATCAGTAGCACTGAGATGAGCGCACCAATTACTTCAGCTCGATGGAAGCCAAAAGACATTCTGTGTCGGAAACAAGAAGGAAAAAGTGGCGGATTAATTTCTTTTATCATCATTATTTTATTTTACTGCCAGTGCTTGTTAGTATTCTGCACCAGAATAATCCTCCAACACACAATCTAGCAAAGAAGGCGGCTAAAGTATTTTGTTAACAAGGCATTCAACAACAAGCAATCTCCCTCTGTTTTCCTCTGTCTCTAGCATTGTTAATGGGACACACAAACAAGAAATATTTTTCATTTTCACTTTCACGATTTACTCGGCAGAGCGGCTGAGGGCGAGGTTGAAGTTGCAAGCAAAAAGCGAAGTGATAAGAGAACCAGTTCAAAGCTCGTAATGAAGATAAATCTTTGTACGCAACATTCTAGGCCGAGCTGTGTACAGCTGATTTAACGTGTGCAGAAGAGAAAATTACAATTAATAAATCTTTATTAGCGGTCATCGAGATTTGCTGGGAAACCGAAATTTGCAAAGATGTGTCCGCATTCATGCATTTCTTTATGTTGTTCAGTAAACAGCTCGTGCGGAGTGAACATATTTAGTGGCACTTAAACAAACAAATGTTTTATAACTGTTTCGAGTGCTTGCCCTAACACAAAATAAAAATTCTCGAGACAAAACTCTACACAACGAGGTCTGCCTTCGGGGAGAGCATGCGGAGCATCAGGAAAGATGTCAGACATTGAATAGGTCACAAAAGAGCAGGAAGATATTTTCGGTTCTCTTTTTGTGTCAAAATTTGAATACAAACATAATCTTTCAACAGAGGGCTTTATAAAATGGGAGTTTCACCCTTCTAACTATATTTGAGACGATAAATAGCTAATTATTTGGCGTAATTAAAATACTTAAACTTGATAATTGTTAACAAAATGAAAATTTTGCCGGGCGGAGAAGGATCATAGAAATTTGAATACAATGAACACGGAACAGTTCCAAACTTCAACGACTGATGGTTTTTGAAGAAACCAAATTCCCAAAATTGGGCGGAGAATTTTCTAAAAACCAAATTTCAATAGAAGCGTTTCTTGATATTGCTTACGATGCTTACGAAGAAATTTTATTTGAGTATTTCTCAGCGAAATATAAGCTCAATAAATTTCATTAAGAACTTAAACAAAAGTCGGAGAAGATTAAGAAGACAAATCAAGACTTGGGGAAAAGTTTTAATTTTCCATGAAAAAGCTGCTCATTAAAGTATAATTAATATAAATTAAAAATGATCGACTCTGAAATTCCCGAGAAAAGAATAATTCCCGTAAGGTAAAAAATGACGTGGAACACACAAGTCATTGAATTTTCCGTGCCCGGTATGCTGTGAATGCTTCCGTGCATGCGGAGAGGCTGCCTGATTGAAAGGGAAACGAAAGCTGTCAGAAACAACGCTCCGACAAACAATGGTTGATGTTAACGCCTCATTGATTCACCTTCAATTAAGCCCCCACTAAACTTTTCCGTTACTTGTTCAATGCAATCTCGCTGCTCTCTCGTTCTACGAGCACTGCTTTGATTCCTTAAAATAGCTCAAACGTGTTTGGGTTGATTGAAATTTTTAAGCTATGCCTGTCGAATTTTAATTATAAATTCTTTTTTAGCATCTTATTCATCAGCTTGACAAGAGATTTGCTCTCGTTCTACTGCACAATGATAACTTTGAAACTTTTCTACGTGGCGTCAATTAATTCGATTTTTCAGGACGATGATATTTTTTAGGAAAAATTAAATTTAAATCAAACTGAATTTGATGAAAACAATTAAGACAAAAAGTATATGGAAGAGGCAGCAAAAAAGTACAGAATCATTGTAAACACAATACAATCGGGAGTTTCTCACCACGGAAACTTTTTTATCATATATTTTTCTAATGAATTTTCCATGGCTTAATCAACACGAGAACCATCGGAATCTTTATTATCAGAAGAATCTAATATGATGACGTTGCTGAGCAGAAGATCATTTTTCTCGATAGTTGGACTTTATAAACGGACAGTTGTAGAGATTTTTGAAAGTAAAACGAATTTGTTATCGTTCGAAAAATGCCCTAAGCTGAAAATTGAGGAGAAAAACTTTTTAATGAATACGTTTTCGTGATTGGAAGCTTTCTGACTTTTAATTGATTTTTATAGAATGAAAAATTCATGATTGTTAAAAAAAGTTGTGTTGGATAAAGTGCTAATGGCTAAATCTGGATTGTGCTTTGAAGCTTGGAAACTAAAACTACATTTCTGAAAGATTTATAGTATGTCAGCCCTTGCTTAGCGCAAGCTATCGTAGAGACTCAGAAGTGTTTCAAGTTTTTTCTATGACTCGACTTCGTCAGCATCAATACATCTCAAAATATATATATTTTTCCTTGTTATCTAACAACAAAAGAGAAGAAAAAAATGACGACATTGAAACATAAAATGTGTCTACAGAGACAGGTGATAAGAGGCAAAGAACTGACGACTCAGGTGATAGTCTCAAAACGACAATTAATTTATTCAACTGCTCCATTTAAAAAAAATTATGCGAAAAGCAATTTCTCACCTTCCTTTGTGTTGTTGCAAAAAACCACCGCTCCGCATTGCCGAGGTGTGGAAAATTGAAAACAGAGAAGACTGACAGCCTTAATAAATGAATGCCACAAATCTCAAGACTTTAAAAGGCAACTCGACTTCCATTTACCGTTTGTTATACTTATCGCTACAATTTTTAGGCTCATAAATTTAAATTTTTCTTCAAGGAGAAAGCGAAGCGAATAAATTATTTGAGTTTTCATTTCTCTTCCAGTTATTAAATTAAAAAATTAATCTCCTCTTTCCCTTTGGGACAATCATCAAGAAAACAAATTGATTGAGATCAGACATTGAAACATTTGAATAAGTCAATGTTTTCCACGGCTTCAAGTTTCACTACTTAGGTGAATCGTTAAAGTTTTTCTTTTGTGAACATCCTAAAATACATCCAGCTGTACTTAAGAGTGTGTCTTCAGATAAACTTTTTTTTAAACAAACTTTATTTTCGTTCGAAAACGACATTAAGTTTTCGTCCCATTTTTTCACCATGAATGCATATAATGTAGTAATGTTGAAAGAAAACGGGAGAGAAGTGTTTTAATTGTTTTCAATTTGTGCAAAGCTTGTCGTGAACTCGTTAATTCTTTTTTCTTTCCACTTTTATTTCAATATTGCACTTTGAAACTACTTTTTCTTTCATTGCAAATTGAAATTTTCTCTCTGTACTTTCATTCGTTTCTCCAAAGACAACTCAATTAGATGAGTTTTTACTGAATCTTTTCCATCTTAATGCAAAATTTCAATAATGTGTTTAAAATGGTTTCCTTTTTTATAATCAGCTGTTCTACTTTACAGTTGTCTCTGGTTTCTTTTATCATTTACACTCGACAGACAACTAAATTGAGTGTTACATATTTTATAGAAATTCATGCTTTCTTTCGATGGAAACGGAAAGGGTTGTATGGAGCTTTAAGTAGTCACCTGGAGGTGTTACGGTTGCTTCTGAGTTAAGCTTCTGTCTTTAAGTTTCGAAAAAGGATAGCAAGGTTTCGAACGCTGTTGAATTTATTGATCTGAACTTTGCGGCAAAGGAATGTAAGAATATTTATGTAAACCACGAAAAGACGACACTGACAGCAGAAAAAGTTCTCCGAATTGCAAACAATCGAATTTTGGATTTCCATTTAAAAGAAAGCGAACTGAAAATTCAAAATGAATGGAGAGCCAAATACAAAACATTCACAATCAGCAAGAGACTCGGATTCTCTTTCCACACAATTTATATCCTTTTCAACATTCACAAGAACTATGTCAACTTTAATATCAGTCGTGCTTTCTTCGGTTTTATTTTTTACGAAGAAACAGAAAAAAATCTACGGGAAACAATATTTCGTGTTATAAGACGCGAATAAACAACGTCGGAAAAAAAATTAAACTGCTACAAAAAGAAATCGCATTGATATCGAGTAGGTATGAAACTCACTGCCACGAAAAATGCTGCTTCGAGAGTAACTGCCTCGAAAGTAACTGCCGTTCAAAGATCAAAAAACCCGCTAATTTTTTTACCAAAATAACGGAATTTAGGCTGTTTATTAATAACATGCAGTCAAATCGTATCTCAATCCAATCGTCAATAAAAGTTTGCCTTTAAAATAAAGTTTAAGACACGATTTGACTGCATGTTATTAATAAACAGCCTAAATTTCGTTATTTTGGTAAAAAAATTAGCGGGTTTTTTGATCTTTGAACGGCAGTTACTTTCGAGGCAGCATTTTTTGTGGCAGTGAGTTTCATACCTACTCATTGATATCGCTATGTGATTTTTTTACTTGATGACTTTTAATTACGTTCGTTGGAGTAGCAAACAAATTTCTGACTTATTCTTCTATCTATTGTGATTGAGGCAAAGAAAGGTTAGTTTGCTTTTTCTTTAAAGTGGAAAATATTAAATCCAAATTTGATAACAACAAAATCGCTGAACTGAAAAACTGCTTGCAATCGTTTCAAACTTTAAGCAGATTGTAAAAGTTTAAAAAAGAACTTAAAGAAATTCTTCAAGTTTATTTCCCAAGCTCATCTAATGCATTCTTAAAGAAGTTTATTGTCAAATGGATTCGTAGTTGAGACTTTCTCGCAACAAATAACATTTATTCGAAATAAAACTTTTTCATGAGAAAAGAAAATCAAATAAGTAAGAAAATCCTAAAGAACTGATGTTGAGAGAATGTCTCTATTAGATTGAAGAAAGAAGTCATCGATATAACCTCTCAGAGGTTTTATTTCAGCAGTTTCTGAGGGGTGTACATGACGATGAACAACATCAATTATTATATACTTGATCAGAAATTCCAAGTAAAGCACCAAGCAATAGATTTTTTTTTAACTTCATCAAAAACCAAGAAAATTTCAACTATGATCTCGAAAAACAATTTAAGTTTGGTTTTTCTTGAAAAAATAACAAGCGCTGAACGCGAAAACTTCATCCTTAGTTCTTATGAGAAAGACAAACGTTTTTGGAGCAAACTTAAGATTTTAAAACTTTTCATGTATGAGTTCACCTGATAGGTTAACAAAACATTGCTTCAAGCAATTGAAAAAGTTAATTTGTTTAATTACAACGCGGGGGTTTCACAGGACGGTTGTTTATGGAAGGAAGGAAGTTGGCCCTTGAGTTTCAGTTTTGCATAGTTTAACCCTCGTTAAGCACTTGATAGTTTCCGAGTTTTTCGGATAAAAAGATTAAAGAAAGCAAATGAAGCCTAATCTTTTCATGAAGAGTGTTTTGAATAAATTTTGAGCCGTCTCATCCATCCTTCGCTCAAAACTCACGCAATTTGTAACATCAAAAGCACAAAACCCTCTGTTGAGTATTGTTTCCTCTCCTCCCCGGTACGTTATTTTGCATGAATAAGCAATTTATAGTTCATATGTATCATCGCCAACTACATCCACTCGTCGTTTCATAATTTCTCCAACAATTTTTCCCAGCGTTTCGGTTGAATGCATACAAGAAATGAAAATTCGCTAAGCTTCTAGTGAAACGATAGAAATTGTTTTGCAAGGGGGTGAAGGAATCGATAAAGCTCGCTTAATTCATTTAGGAAAGTTCACACAAGTTTGTATTCTAGCAGAGGGGCTGAAAATGTGAAGTAGCGACGTTTATTTATGATAAATGCGAAAACAAGATGTTACTTGTGAGCTTCGCTAAGAAGAGCGGCAGAAGTTCACTCCCAACTCCAAAAGCATAATGTTATTTGAATTTAATTTCAACTGCTACGTTGAACTATTCTGCCGTAACATCAAATCAAGTGGAATGAGTGGAAAAAAAATCAACTGGAGCGAAAGAATTTTGCGGGAATAATTTCCAGCCCGCACCGATGAAAAAAAAACATTGTGAAAATTATCCATATTTAAATGAATGCATAATTACGAGATGACAAACACAATAAATATGCAAGATTTAAATTGGCTTTTGCCAAACATTTTTGTTGTAACCTGAGCGTTCGCGACAAACTTGCAGTTCTGAACTTAGAGATAACTTTTTGAAATTTGCATAAGTTAAGCGGCAGTGGGAAGAGATACTTAGCGGCCATTAGCGTTTATAACACTCACGCAAATATTCGAGAGATGAGATGCTACGAGAATATGCCATAACATTAGCGATTACCACCAAAGCTTACGACTTCACCAACGCTTTTCCACTGACTATGTACGGTACTGTTAATTGCATGTAAAGCGGTATATACAAAAGCTGTTTATGCATTAAACAAAGGAAAGCTGAGCCAGACACCCGCTCACTAACAATTTACAATCCAATCTAACGAAAGCGGAGCATGCGGGAAAACATGTAAATGTACCTTTTCGTTGAGCGTCGGCTTGCGATGTGAATTGCCAGCAGCGATATCATAAAGCTCGCCAAATCAGCTAACAAGTGAGCAGCATCGGTTGCTAATTTCGAAAGGAAAATGAATAAATGTTAATTTTCTCTCGCTCTAGGCTTTGGCTAAAATATTCATGAGATTTAGGTTGAAAATCAAAATTGCTTTTATACTTACCGATTGCTAAACTATTTGATAATAAACCGCCTTTGGTTGTAGAAGCGTTACCACCAAAGAATTTGCCCAATTTAGGTTTTCCGAACATCCAACAGCAAGAATTCCGACGATCGAATGAAAACAGCACAGAGAAAAAATGAAAACAATCGGAAAAACGTTCACTGGATGAAAAATTGAATTTACTGCGTTAATTCGCAAGTGCTGGTGGAAAGCATGAGAAGTGATGGTTCCTCTCTAGAGAAAATACTAATCACGTCGCTTACGAAAAAGGCCAATCGCTTTGCTTTCAACAA
>JPYR01001053.1:1470-11989 GCA_000775305.1 Belgica antarctica
AAAAAAAAAAAAAAAAATTTCATGAATAATTTGAAATTTGAAATTTCCTGAAAAATCTAAGCTGTCAAAATTTTATGTTGGAAAAGGCTCAATCAAAAACCCTAAAACACCATCGATTCAAGCACCTGAACCTAAACTTTAGCCACCAGCTCTGGCTATTTCTTAATTTCCATCCTTCAGCTGAAGATATTCTCTTAAGGGCAACCCCGTTCGGCGAGCTTTTTTATCCACAGCCGCATCTTTGCCTGCCAACGACGATAGACACGCACACACCCACAATAACGACATAGTCACATACACCACACACCCGAATCCGACTATATTTTACAGTTTTCTTTGCTCGAATGTGCGACGGAGACAGTGGGGAATATAAAAAAGTATTTTCTGTATTATTCACAGTTTAGTTTTCTTTCAAATGCCTTTCGGGAATGTCGGTTGCGATCAGAGCTCTCCGCGCGCGTTCGAAGCAGCCAGCAGCAAACTTAATGATTAAGTTTCTTCTTCTCTAAGTTAAAGTTGAAAATTAATTTTTCATCTCGCTGCAAAGTTGACGAAGAAAGTTTTTTTTGTTGATGTTGTTTTTGTGGCCGTTCCGACCCCGTTAGTGTCACCTGAAAAGAAACGATCGGAGAAAAGTTCGCCGTGGAATCGAAAAGCGTTTTGTCACTTATCAACCGGATGATTTATTTTAAAAGGCCGTTGGTCGTGGTTCAGAGAATTCAATAATTAAAAATACAATTTAAATGCGCGACTCTCAATTGTGATAATTGTTTTTCTACTCTGTTTCGTGTAAAACACTTGCTGCCAACCCGAATACGACGACACACGACGAGAGCGAGAGAAACACGCAGATTTGAGTGTCCACGTCCAGCGAGCGACGATTTTTTCAAATGAATCAGAATTCTTATTTTTATTTATGAGACGTTCTGCGGAGTGTTTATCAGAAAAAGACAAAAATAAAAGGAAAACCGAGAGATTTCAAATCGATGGCTGGTCCCAAGACAGTCGTATCGTTACATAGCGCAGCTTAGCGAAAATAATTATCGAAGCGGATTAAAATTGTGCGCGGAACAAATCGATGACAATGAGAAAGACCGACTTATTTACTTTCGATAATTTTCCGCGAGTCAAATCAACCCATCCCAGCTCAAAGCCAGCAGATAAATTCATATAAAAAGAGTTTATTAATCTATAAATAAAGAAAGATTTTCGAATGTTTCGCCAGCAAGGCGAGAGAAGGAGAGAAAAACATGAAAAATGAATAATTTAATGTGTGTGATTTTATAATTTATTGCTGATTCAATAATAAAAAAAAGTTTTTCGTCGAAGAAGAAGCAAAAAATTCGATGCCAAGTAGAAACAGCTTCATGTTGCTATCGGTACGCAAGAAGGAAAAACTCAAACATTATCAGCCAGTGCCACATTGTCGTTGGTCGTGCACGATCGAAGTGAGACTTGCTTAATAAAATAATTATCAGAAGAAAAAAAATCTTTTCAAAACGATTTCGGCCGAAGAATTGCTTTTAAGAGAGTGAAAAATGTGCTATTACAAACAAGAAAAATAAGCAGCAGTAAAGTTTTAGTGTTAAACAAACAAAGGTACGTAAGAAGTGTAAATGTTTTCTTGTTCGATTGGAGATTATTCGTCGGGGATTGTTCGCGAACGGCGTGATGCGATGTGTGCATTTATGGAGATGCACTTAGATCGGACAAAAAATCCATAAAAAATTAAAGGCTTGGCAATGATTAGGATTTGATCGGTTGAACAATTGATCTGACTTCATTAAAGCGTTTTCAAGGAGCTCAGGAGTGTATTTTAATAATACTTCAAACTTTTATACACTTAAGCTTTTAGATTTTTTTATACACGCAATCAATGTGTCTTTAGATCTCTCAATATATATTTCTTAAAACGTATGGCGGAAGTACAGATTAAGGTCCCAGAAGTTCCAGCAACTTCTAATAACTTTTATAAACTTCTAGAAACTTCTAAAAACTTCTAGAAACACCTTCAACAACTTTTAGAAACTTTCAAGAACTTCACGTTCGAGTTCAGAGGTGAAAACTTCTAAAAGTTTCTAGAAGTTGTGTAACATTTTAAAAACTTCGCGTTTCAGAGGTGAAAACTTCTAACAACTTGTAGAAAAATCTACAACTTCCAAAACTTCTAAAAGCTGCATCGAAGCTTCTACAAGCATCACAAACTTCTGAAGTTGTAGATGGTTGTAAAAGCTTTTAGAAGTTTTGTAAGTTGTAAAAGTTTCTACAAGTTGTTAGAAGTTGTAACCTCTGAACTCGAACGCGAAGTTCTTGAAAGTTTCTAGAAGTTGATGAAAGTGCTTCTAAAGGTTTTTAGAAGTTGTTAGAAGTGATTCTAGAATTTTTTAGAAATTGCTACAAGAACTTCTGGGACCGTAAGCTGTGCTTCCGCTAAGCTTTCCCTTTAACTTCATTAAATTGTAAAGTTTTACGAAAAAATCAGAATGCAACGACACAGTTTTTTTTAGGATTTGTACCGATGCATTTTAAAATCCTCTGATCTTAAATCTTCACTGCAAATTCGTCAACTATGTTACTTTAAAGGACTTCAGCAAAAGCTTTTCATAAATGACAAAACTTCTGTCAAAAACTTACAAGTTTGAACTTTTCCTTTAAGAATATCCCGAGTCCATCCACGTTTCCACTCGACATCTTTGTTGCAAAAGCTGATCGCTTATTAATTAATCGATGTTTGATGCGCTTAATGAATTGACTTGTAATTTCATCACATTTATTAATGGGTCAACAAAGTATCAACTGACGACATTGCTTTGTTTCATTTAATTGCGAAATATTTTGCTGACTAATTGAAGTACTCGTATATGGAATTTTGGTAGGAGATTAGATAAGTTCACGAGTGATCTACAAAACAACGAAAAACTGTTTCACCATTAATGGCAACGATGACTCTGCGGGAAGACAAATCGTTAATTATCAAACACTCGACAAATTCTCGGGACTCTCAGAAAAATTCCAAAAATGTCTCACCTCTCGAGTCGATGGGATTCACGTGAAACGAATTTAACACGTTGCCGCATGTGATAAAGCTTTAGAGAAACATTCAAACCACTAAACAATCGGAAAAATGTAAAGACGCGGGTTCTCATCAAAAAAGCAGACTTAATAGACAAAGTTAGCGCGCCTCGGAGACCGCGAAAAATAAATAAAAGCATTGCCGCAAAATTTTCATTTGAATTCTTGCTCATGGCGTTGTCGTTTGTCGTCGACTTTTCGCGAAACGCATCAAAAACTTTTTATTCGTTGTCATAGATAAATATGCGACGAAGCCGAAGATTCTTTTTAACAATTTGCAAAATTAATAGACGATGAGACGAAGAAAAACACAAAAAGAAGCAGACTCAATAACAAACGGCGTGGTGGCGAGAAAGAAACGACATCCGCTTCGGCGATAATAAAATCATTTTTCGCCCATCGCGGGCCGAGAGAGTGAGAGATAAAGTTGAACATTCTTGCGATCGGACTTTGCTTGCCTAACAACAATGCTTGAGAATTGTAAAGTGTCTCTAATTATGACTTTATTGCTTCACTGTCTCACGACGACCAAGAAAATGTTTTATTAATTTATGCGTAAACGTGGCATATTCACTGCCCGCCAGATTAATGAACCAATTTCTCAGTGTCGACAGTGGCGGATGGATGGAGTGTGTTGAGTGGTTGATGTTGGTGGCGAAATGTGAATTGAGAAACAAGAAGCCAGTGAATTTTTGTATTGTCTTTTCAAAGTTGTGACACTAGGATTTGAACACAACATTCTGTAAATGATTTGAGAGTTTCTTTAAACTACAATCTGTTTCAAGAAACTTTAAGATGACAACATGCAATATCTTATTTTAAAGCGATCACAATTTCTTTAACATTGTTTTAAATCTAATAATTTTGAACGAAGTCCAATGAATCCCTAGAGTCACTTTACATCTCTTAACATTCTTTTCAATCTCCCCCAGCAATTTTTAGTTAAAAAAAACTCTGAATCTCTACGCTTCAATCTTCAAAACTATTCTTATCAGCCCTTTCCTTCTCCCCCGTTCAAACATTTTCTCCGCTGTTTTTCACAATTCCATGACAAGATTCATCAATTTCGTGTGTGGGTTGATTTGGAGGGGATTTGCTGGCTGCTTATTCAATTGTGAAAGGGAATATCTTATGGAAGAGATAAAATGAAGACATCACATAACGAAGAAATCCATTTTGCAGGGGTGCTTTAAGCAATTACGATATCACATTGTGAATAGTGAATCAGAAACTATCGAAGCATTTAGAGGGGAATCTCTTCGAAGCGCAGCAGCCTTTCAGTTGAAGCTTCGCCACTTTAATTTACGCTTGAATCGACTGTCTTGAAAAATTGTTTTGATATGTTAATGCACGAATTTCTCTCGTCATATCTGCTTATCGCTTCTTTTCCGCAGCAAAAAAAGAAAACAAGTTCTTCATGGTCACGAAGAAACTCAAGCAAAGCCGAAGAATTTCATAAATTCATGTAAAATAGAACTGTTTATGAATAATTTATTCACTCCACTCAAACTGAATGTCAATTTTTTTGGCGAATGTTTTTATTTTTCCTTTCTTACTCTGCCTGCACATTGTGCCTGACTAACCACGGAGAATTTGGCTTGTTGTGTGGCGCATACGAGCGAGTCAGTCTCACACGAAGCGATCGCATTTAAATGTGAATGGGCCGGGACTTAATAATTGAAACTCACGATTTGCGAGACAGTCTATGAATGGATTTCTTAATCATGAGTTTTCAGAGGGGACTTGCCATCCATTTTCCGCGCAGTTCTAGTCGGATTGGCGTGAGTGTGCGACAAGAACGCTTTTGGTTTTCTTTCACGTTTTAATTTTAATCTATATTCGTTGTCCAACGCTCGCAAAAAGTGCATAAATAATCAGATTTTTAATCAAGTTTTCACAGATATCCGCAAAGAATGGCAAGAAGTCGAGAACTTTGTCATGTTTAATTTGCGTCGCATTTCAGCATAAATTTACTTCGTTTGAGTGATTTAACAAGAAATCTTGTTCGTTTTTACATAAAATCGCGGGAAATTGTAGATTTTTCCACTGTAAATGTGAAGTTTCACATCTAAAATTATCATTTGTGGGTTGTTTTGTCGATGATGTTCTTGATTGAGATTAAACTTCAAGCATAAACTAAGATCAACTAATGTTGAAATCCAAGTCACGACAATGAAATTTTTAAACTCTAAGTAAACTTGTGACAGAACCGACAACATCCCCCACAAATTGAAACATTTGAAAACTTTTTTTTGTGTAATCTATTTTGCCTCTATCACGATTGTAAATTTAAATTAATTATTAATTTGTGTTTCATAAAAGCGTGTGCAAAGAAAGAAGAAAGAGAGAGACGGTTTGATATGACAATATTTGTGAAAGATATAAAAAGTTATTACAACCAACAAAATATAGATTACGATCTTATAAAAAATCTGTAGAACAAGTGTGTGAGATGCTACAAAGGTGCTTCATTGTCTGCCGAGTGCCAAAAGTCGTTAAAAGTTGCACGATTGCATTGTACAGTGATAAAATAATAAAAAGACAGTTTACGGTAATAAAAAATACGACAATGTACCCGAAACGTCGAAAATATGCTGTGATTCAAAGCAAGATTCTCGGAACTTTTCATGAATCACTTTATTCAAATGGGAATTCGGTTTTGTTGGTCATGTGTTTCCGATATTTGCCACAGTTGTTTGCACGCTGTTCAAATGTCAAGTGTTTGAAAATGCAACCCCGAACTTTTTGTGTCAAACTTTTCAAGCTTTTGTTGCTTGCAATTTCCGCAAAACTTGATCGCGTAGAGCAGGCGACTCCCTTGCACGGCATTTTCGTTCACACGAGAAACGAAAATCAAATCTAATTTTCCACTTTAAACGCCAATTTAACTGAACTTTTATTTTTCTGCACTTTTACAGTCATAATTGATTATTAAGTGCAGATTGTGGTACAGTGTTGTGCCGACAAAATGATTTTAATATTGACTTCTGCAAGTCATTCAACGAAGTTTTTCATGTTATCAAATATAATTTCCATGAAAAAATCGTTCTTTAGTAACAAAACTATGCAATACTTGTTCAAACTTTGCTTAATAACTTTTTTCCCGTAAATTTCACAAGTAATTACTTTGCTTTCAGCCGCTTTATTGCTTCCGGCGACTCTTCAAATCTTTATCAATTAACGAACAATGAGAACTAATTAATTTCACTTCTTGTGAGACTTAGCGAGGTCATGTGACTGTCAAAATCACAATTCTGTCTCACGTCCCAGTGCAATTCAATGTTAATAAACACTTTTCGATCGCGACAACAATGAAAGTCCTTTGTGCGAGCCTTTTAAAACTTCGTGTTCTTCGTCGTCTCTCGTCTTGAGTTAAATAAATAATTAATTCTAATTACTTCAATGTTATGAATAAGCGTTTTTTGTTTGTACAACACAATAAAAGAAAAATAAACAACATCATCATTGCTTGAGAGCCGTTTGGCGTGGTTCCAGACTCGTAAATGTTTCACCGCCGCACTTGGTGAGATCTTCCAGAGGTAACTGTCAATAATTAGACAGAACTCTTCAAGCTCATAAAAGAAGAACAAACACCAGAAGATTTTCGTTTTGCAAAGTTTCACTTGTCTGTTCAGTTTCAGTTCTTCTTTGAACACAATTGTGTTTAAATGAGTCGGCAAAACTTAAAGTTTCAAGACGAATTATTTTCGCAATTCAAGGCAAGCGGTCACTAAGTGAGGTTTCTCGAAAATCCTTTCTTCAACGCACCGCTCTGTTTACAAAACAATTCATCAATCTAAGGTGGAAACATCTAGAAATAAATTGTTAAGATTGTCTAAACAGAAAACTGAAATTTATCTAACTTTAAGAGTCAACATTTCTTTAAATCAGTATGTCTAGGACTTGAACTGTCTAGGAACTGCAATTCCTATAAAATAAGTTTTTACAAAGTATTAAAAGTCTAATCAAAAATCTTTTCTTGGACAAACTTATGCTATGCTTGAACATAAGTTAAAGTGCAATCAATATTTTGCCCCACAAGTGTTTTTCTTCTTGACGTTCCATTCTTAGACATTTAGCATCATTCGTTTAACTGCCAGCGCGTGTTACCCTGGACAAATATTCTTCCAATTCGAACACGTTTTCGCATTAATTGTGCTAAATTTTCCCTCTGTTTATCTTAACGAATGCAAAAAAAGTTTTTCTTCAATTTTTGGCAATCGTCAATTAACGGATTCATTTAGATTATTTTCAATGAGCTTTGATGTTAAGACTTCTGTTCGACTGCGAACCAGAACCAGATGAAAGAAATCCGCATTTTATGTATTTCGAATTGTGCATGCCCAAACTACATTGTATCGGAAAACAGGTTGCGCTTGGCGATGACGTAAATAATTGGATTTGAAAAGCGCGCGCGGTGAGAAATAGCGCGCGCCAGTTGCACATAATCGACCGAAAAGATTTGTTGAAAAGTTAGAAAGAAAAAACACATGTAAACATGAAATGAGAATGACTGAGTTTACACGATAATTCCGTTTGCTTTGTTGATAGTGAAAAGCTGTAGTTCTAGGAAATGCTATTGTAGCAGAAAATTAAAAGTTATACGAGTTTTAGGAAGCGTAAATGCAATTTTACTTTTGCACAGTTTCCGACAGCTACAACAACTTTAGTTCTATTTGATTTAACTTTTTGGATATTGTGCATGAAGGTAACAAATTCACGGAAATTGCGGACTATTTCGCGATATGATTAGGGCGAAGTTGAATGTCGAATTTACTTCTTGGAATTATGCAAACATGCAATCGTTGGAGGGAAAGCATAAAATTAGTTTTTCTGGCAAACAAAAATGTTCATGGAACACAATGGGATTGAAATCATGTTCATGTTAGACTAACGAAGCAGTCTCTCGACAAATTTTACATTTTCATTCTCAGTAAACATGTGAACATGTCTTTTCAACTGCACGAAAAACTCGCCGCTATCCTGTCAGTGTCGCTGTTTCCGTAAAAACGTTGTCTAATTTCAAGCGCTTTTGTTTTTACAAAGCAAGCGCTTAAGCCGGGGAAGAGCTGTACACAATGTACGAGAAGACAAATAAAACAAACATTTTATTCGGAATAACAATTACTTTGCGACGCTTTGATAATTTCAATTTGAATTTGAAAAGTTCTCGATGCTTGAACTCTCTTCAGCGCCCCAAACGACATTTGCATAACACTGCAGAAAAGGAAAGAAAATTAAATTTATTAACAAAGTATTCGTCATAAAAGTCACGATAAAAAATAAGTTATGACGCGCAGAAAAATGAGAAACGTCGAGTCTACATTGAAGCATCGCGAGTGGCAGTGAAAGTTTACTTGCAGAAAAAAGCACTTTACAGTATATTTTATGCTGGAGTCACACACAGTAAGCGAAAACACCATTGCATAGACTCATAATTCATTTTAAATGATTCCGAAGTGATTCTTGCCTCGACGATGATGTTTAATGGCGCTTCACGATCGTCTCCAAGCACACACGCCGAAGTCAACAATCCAATTTAAACTTTTCCGAGCTTTATTTCATTTTATCGAATTGAGAATTTGTTGAGTTTCCCTTTTAACACAAACTTTTCCTTTTTATTACTCTATTTACAGAAAAAATAGCTAAAATGGTCGTGATGCGAAGGATATCGCATTTTCTCATAGTTTTACTTGTACACCAGCATTGCTTTGTCCACTCCACACATCGAATAGGTGAGTAGCATGGCTGCTAACTGGCTTTGCCACATGTGATCCCAGTTAAATTGCCTATCAAAAATGATATTCCAATCAATCAACGTTAGTTTGAATGGCTTCATATTGGAGAATTGTAATTGGTTGGGTCTGTAAAGTGTCTGGTTGTCTGACCTTTGGGTCTGTGAAGTGTCAGGGTGTCTGAGCGTTGAGAATATTGATAACTTATTAGTTCATTTTGTGCTTTATCTTTATCTTGAGTTTAGAAGAAAACTTTGATAAATATTTCAATTATATTACATTTTGATGAAAACTCGATAAAAAGTAAGTTTTCATCAAAACAGCTTGTAATGTTGACTTTCCGGTGAAAGTCTGCATTTATTTCATGTTTAATTACCACGAACACTTAAATCAGACAACAAAACTTCAAGATTTCATCTAAAACCAACAGTCTAAGACATTTGAAACTAAAAATCTGTTTTCTTTTTCAACGGGCACCTTGACTAGTACTATCTATAAAATTCCTAAAGTTTTATGTGGGATCGTATAAGATTATAATCGGTGAGATAGAGTTTCTGTCCAGTTCTGCTTCAGTCTGGACGACTCACATAAATGCGAGATAAATTCTTTCCACATGCCTTCTGGTTGGCGCGATAGCAAGATACGCAGTTCAAGATAAGCAATTCTTCTTGCCCAACTGATGGTATCAATTAAGACGTGTATAAAAATTTAATTAAATATTTAAATACAAAACAGTAGCTAATTTCCATCTATGGCCTATTGATTCGGCCTAAGTTATGTCCATCGACGGTACCATAATTCGTTTATTGGGGACTGCTTTTGGCCACTTAAATCTCAAATCTAGCGATCGCTCCTTAATTTATTGATTATCTTATTTGTTTTGGAGTCGAGAGCGAAGAAATGGCTGAGACACGCAAAAAATCACAAGTTAGTGGGCTATCTTGATTCCGAGATCTCTGACTGCTTCTACGTTCCAAAAGCCGTTTTTGTGATATCACATAATCAAAACATAAATTTCACGCCATCGGGGCAAAACAAACAAGATATTAGGTTTCGAGAGCACTGCGTCGATGATGAAATCATTAATTAGTCAGACAATCGTAATCGATGGCCAATTTGCCCGTCATTAGATCAGCGAGTCAAGAATTTCGGGCTTTTTGCTGGTGTCGATCAAAGTTTGAATCACGAAACGACGGCGAATGAAATTTCGAATAAAAATCAAATATTTTAAAAATTCGGAGAGTGAGAGACAAAAATTGTGTTTTTTGGACTGTGCCGAAGATCCGCAATCCATCGGACTGAAATCTTGTTTCTTCTTCTTCGGGCGATGTCCGAAAATCATCGTCGTGTGTAGTTTTTCGTCTCATTTTATTCGCGTTTCGTATTCATCGAAATATTTTTTAATAACATCAATTTATGGAATATTATGACATTGGCGCTATTAAAAACAACTGATCGATTGACACTTGGCTAGAGACATCGTAAATTCATGACTCTTGTACGTGACTTCAACGCTTGTTAGCAAAAACATTTTTATTGCTATTGCGGTTGTTGTTTCGCTCGCAAATTTGTGTCTCGTTCACAGACACAAAAATCCTTACGAGCGAGACTGCTCGCATGATGAATGCTGAAGCGCGTCGTGATCCCTTTGAAACGGTGAACAAGAATTTTATTCGCGTGAATTTGAGTTGGATTAGGAGATCAACTGAAGT
>JPYR01001054.1:0-16657 GCA_000775305.1 Belgica antarctica
CAGAGCGAGTTAAAATGTGACTTGTTCACCCCCGATCCGAAAAGAACTCCTCAATTTCCTTTTCTCGATGTTTTAGATCTTAATTCAACTTTTCGCGTGCCATGCTTGCAAACAAGCTAGAGCAAGGCAATCAGCCCTGGTTTCAAGCGTCTGCACAGTCGGCTGAGCTTAAGCCATCGTAGAAGAGAGTGGAAGAGCAAATCCAACACAACAAACACATTTCGCAACTCTTTCTCCACGAGCCATCCAACACTTTTCTTCGGCAATGGGATTTCCATACGTCAAATTCACCACATTCAAGCTACCGGCAAGTTGTGTGCACTTGAGTGCTTTTTCTATTAAAAAGAAACTTCAGTTCGTCTCTCGGAGATTTTGGAAAATTATTATAAATAGAAGATAAAGGCATAAGCTGGGATTCAGTTGCTTTTCGTTCGCTTAGCTGTAATTTTCAACGGTATTTTCATTTGTTACGTTTGGTTGCGTCCCTCCGGTCCAATAAAGTGCAATAAACAAAAAAACAGTGCAATAAAACAAACACTTAGCAACGGTTACCCTCAAGGATATTCCAACATTGCAGCCATCATGCGAGCGGTAAGACACAGAGACCATCGAACGTCCATGGGAAATTGAAAAAATTGACATTTTATGTGCAATCTAAGTTTCAAATTAATTCAGCGATGAAAAAGTTTTTAGTGAAAAAGGATTCTATGAAAGTTGAAAATTATGTTTATGCTTTGAAGTTTTGTACAGTTTGGAATATATTTTGACGAGTTTCGGTTAAAACTTTCCGGAGCTTAAAGTGCTTCAGAGTAATTAAACCCATCTGCACACCAAGCATTTATACAGTGACCACTTCATGCAAGACTGAAAAGTGAATCAAAAACTTTGAAGTTTGGACTTTATTTCTTAAGTTCTTAAGAATTAAGCTTTTCAATTTCGAAAGTTCCTATGACTTAAGTTTATAAACATCGCTTTCAGTCTTGTATGAAGTAGTCGTTGCACGCTGCTTATGGAAAACATTCAAAACTTTCTGTTAGAACGATTCAGATTAAAATGATGATTGTACCGTTTTAAAAACGATCAAAACGCAGCTAGCACGATGGAAGGCATTGAACCTTAGCACAATTTACGATATTACAGTTATCTTCATAAGTGGTCCATCAATTGCCATCAAGGTCTTAGTTTGTGCTTTCAAAATGTACTTTCAAATGCTTTTCACTGAAGACTTCATCAAAGACAAAACAATTGTCCGATTAACTATCATCGGACAATTACGAAGTAAATAAAGTTATAGCCACATGTCATGCGACATGACAGAGAAAAGTCGACTTTACTAGATGTCGACATTTCTATAACAAACGAGAAACATAGAAAACGAAAGTAATTGCACTTTCTCGGTCGCAGTCAAAGTCGCGATGTGAGAGACAAAAAGTTCACTAATTAAATGATCTATCGTGCATGCATTTCCGCAGTGCTGTGATCATAATGCAGCAGCATCGCGATTAAACGAGTTTTTCTCGTTTTGAAATTTGCGGCTGTATGGGGCTTGCAACTTCAGATTTCAGTGGCAAAGCAATTAACAGGATTTCTGCCATCTGAAAGTGAAGTGGAATGAAAACGTTGTAACAAACCGTTTAGACGATATGTCATGCTTAGTGACGGATGAGAAAATTCGTGGCGAAAAACACGCATTCTCTCGTCTTAAGGACAATTAGGTTAATGAAAGTTCTTAATCGATGATTGACGTCACTTGACGATGTGACGATTTTGAAGTCACAAGATTGGGAATAGTGCAGTGACCATAGGCTAATTCCATTTGATTTTAATTGGATTTAAACTACAATCTCATTGATTTATTTCCTGAGGTTAATCATAGAAAGTGTTAAGCACCGGTTGCAGCCTCGGCTGTTCATGACCTTAGGCACTGAAGACCAAAAAGTCAATGAACGATACTGAACAGAACTCAATTTAAATTTCACCTTGCAAAAACGTTTGTTTCGCAATCCAATTGAATCGTTGAACTACACAAAAAGATATTAAAACCGATGCAAAGTTCATTACCACTTCACATTCATTACCGCATAAGTTCACAGTTCTGCTAAATGGTGACCGCAGTAAATAAAGTTCAATAAATCTCATTTTACCACTTAACATTTCGAGAAAATCGCACATTTACATACACTTAAAGCAATTGTTGGTTTGGCATTTCCATAACGCGAAGCGCTTTTCACGCAGAACATCCATTATTTATATTCTGGTTGAGCAATGAAAAGCGAAAAGAAAAGAAAAATCAATTATGCTGCATGTCTAGCGTGAGATGCTTGTTATGAAAGCACAAAGCTCTCAGAATGGTAATTTCTACCCACCCGAAAAACCTTAACGGTATGCTTCTTATCACACCAAACGAATGCACAAGTTGAAAGTGAAAAATGTTTCGAAATTAATAAGTTCCACTGAGTGCGCATCAGAAGCTGACTCGAAAGAAATGGAAAATTTTCGCATCTCTTCTGCACTAGACCGCAAGAAAGACGGAAAAATGTGTTTTTTGTGTGTTGCGGTAAACGAGACGCTCGTAACTGTGAAATTATGTTAAATGTTTGAGATTTTCTATTCCAATTAAGTTTATGTTTACCAGGTTTTGATATCAAACTTGTAATAATTAATGTCAAGTGACAAAAAGCTAAACTTTTCAGAAACTTATAACTGCGTGTTCCATTTTTAATTTTGTTTCAAATGTTTTTCATTCTCCACTTTGTTCCACACGTGCTTCATTTTCCACAATATTCAATTCCTGTTCGATCTTGCTTACAATGCTTACATTGCATTTAAGTTTATGCTGATTTAGAATAAGGTGTGTGAATACCAAACTTCGAAGAAAGCTTCGAAGAAAACGTTTTTTTTCTGGCCAACCTTCTCAACACTTCACAATCATAGCTTTACTCAACTTCAGCGTCAGCGACGGAGAAAATTTAATAAAACGAAAGCATTTTTCACCGGCCGGTGCCACAAACTTTCAATTTCAAGATTAAAGAAGTGCTTTGCCCCCAAGCCAGAAAATTATCGCGTTTAATTGAATAAATTTCTTGAAGGCTGAACAAGACTTAAAATATGAATGCGGAATAATAAAGCACAAGCATTAGTTAAAGACCGAAAAACTTTCATTTTTCGTGATTTTCGGACTGATTTAATATTGGAAAAGAAATGTTTCAGTTGTTGCTGACATATTTGGTTTCTGGATCGCGGTTTCTTTAAGGAATATCAAATTGCATAAACATGAATACGTAACAGCGAATAAATACATTTTCCACTCGAGTTTCCTGCTTGACTTGATGCAAACCGATTATCAAGAAAATTCATTCACAGCAGTTTAAACCTGCTTTCTTTCTTGCACTTTCAGATAATTTTATCACAATTGCTGACTTTAATGTTCCTGACCGGTGGCTGTGACGCAAGAGCCACGAGAGTTTCTGCACAGTATACAGTTGGTGATGGAAGCAGTGGGGAACCGTCGCGAACATTCGGTCCCCGGGGAATTGTCGAGGACGATACTATTGAAGATGCTGGAATTTTGACCAAATTCAGCGCTCGCCCATCGAGGGTAAACATTTGTGTTTGTGGTGCCTTGAGTGACGTGTAATTTATTTTCATTTCTAGAAATCACCACGTGGACAAAAAAAACGACACCCGACGGCAAGTCCTGACTTTGAACCACTGCCATTCACGCCGGAATTTTTTGCACCCAAAGGTCAAGTGCTTGACGATATCGAGCCACCTCCAAAAAGATCGTCCAAAGCACGGCCAACCCGCGGATATTCACACTCATCCCCAGCAGCTTCGTATTCACCAGGACTGAACACAAATCCACACCATGTGTCAACAAAGAATCCGTTCAGATTCCCTTCGATTCAAAATGAAGACATCTTCAGCAGCAAATTACAGGAAGCGCCGTCAGTTGTTAACACCAAAAGACACAAATCCCACGAAGGCCCCGAAGAGTCATTTTATACAGCGTACAGCACATTAAAATTCACGGGAGACGACGCTAACGATGAAGGATATGTCGGAAAAACCAAAACCAAAGCCCCCAAGCGCTCGACGTCTTCCAAACCAACGCAATATTTCAAACACGAGCAGAGCTTCGGCACACAGCAATTCAAGTTTGACGACGACGACGCTGCCACCAAGACTGGATTGAAGGCTTCAAAGCCACAAAAGTCACCACCGAAGCTCTTTAAGTCCACCGAAGACGACTTCAAAGATTCTGAGTTCTTCGACTTCTCAATTAACCCGAAACCCGGTCAATCAAACACGCCAAGTGGAAAATATGGGAAAATCAAGTCTGATTTGGGAGTGAAGGGACTCGCAATCAAGTCCACATCAAACAAATTCGATCCACAATATCAAGGCGGCTTCCAGCCGTCATTCAAGCTACGAGATTTTCCGAACGTCCGCACTGACGTTGGCAGTGGCATCGCATCTGGTGGGCAAATCCAATCGTTTTACGGCAAAGAAGAAGCAATAAGAGACGACAGAATTAAACAAAAGCTTTCTAAGGATCCACATCCAGCGTCGAAGGCACAGTTTGCGCAATTTCTGAGAGCTAAAGAAGACGAACGCCTTGAAAAGATTGCTGAAGAACAATTCAAACTTCACCAGCAAAAGCAGAACGCGCAAGAAAAAGAAGCCCAGCTGAAGCTCCAGCAGCAGCTGCTTCAGAGACAGAAGGATAAAATAAAGAGTGCTGAGAAACAGTTGAATAACAAAGTAACGAGACAGTCATCACGTCCGAAGCGCCGACCAAGCCCGCCAAGCTCCAGACGACAAAGAAATCCTAGCCCTGTCAACTTCAGCACAGGCCAGCCAATGCGACAAGTTTCCGATGGAACTTATCGAGTGAGTTTCAACATCTAACAAATTACAACCAGCTGTGCCTGATCGATGGGCGACCAATTATGCTTTTATTTGTTTTCCTTATCATGGTCGAGCGGAGGGAAGGTGGATAAGTCGCGTCACATGTGACAAGTTTTGTTTTTTTAAATGATTCGCATGGGCCAAGAACAAATTTATCAAATTCGACCCGAAAAGCGAACTTCCAGACGAAACATGAAGTTTTTGTGATAAGTAAATTGTGACGTCACTTGTGAACGCCTCCGCTTTCAAACACATTTAGACTTAACGACTTAATTTATATGCAGTTTCTGTTGTTTTCCCCGTTGGCAGTGAGAAAACACAAAAGATTAGAAAGAAAAGAAAATTTTCCATTGTCGAGCGTCTTCTTTTTCTCACTTTGAATAATAAAAAAAATTGCTCCAATAATTAAGAAATGTTACAGTTATGTTCAATTTCACTTTATTTGTTCATTTAGCTGCTGTGTTAAATGCTGTAAGCGGAAATTATCGATCTTCTTTTTTCAGTCAATAAAAAGTTTTCTTTCAGTTACAAGCACGAAGTTTTTCCGTCAATTATGTGGCAAATGTCGTGTGGTGGTAGAATCAAGGTCATTTTGTTAACTCATTACTCTCTTGTCTAGTCCGCAGTACAGACACTGAAAAGAAACCGTAACTTTATCGAGGAAGGAATCATGACTAGAAAACGTTATTTAAAACATTTAATGTCGAGATAAATGTACGCAAGCAAACGCTAACACACGAGACATGAACAAAACCGTATTGAGACAACACGGAATTTATAGCAGAAAGTGAAATTAAATTTCCGTTCTTCGCGCTCGCATTTTTTCATATCCATTATTTTACATGCTTGAACGAGATCACATTTTCAAGGGCACTTTTGTATTTCTCTTTGGTTGTTTGTTCGCCAGCGTTGTTTTATTGAAGTTTCATCTGTACATGGAATGCAACGGCATAACGACGAGGTGTTTAATGGTTTCATTTTTGTCCCAAAGAGTTCATTACGCCGCAATTTCACAAGTTGTTTGTTTTTATTGCACCATAAAATTTCAGTTTTAGCGACTCACACCAATCAATTACCCCCAAAAAACCTGTTCCGAATGTAATCGTTGATTGAATAATTAATTATTAACGTTGGACAAGCAGTTAGCAGCACCCTTTCGAGCTGTTACATTGAAAAATTTGATAATTACCTGTGTAGCAGAACCTGTTAGGTAGATCGAGGCTATTAGAAACGCTTCCTGATTTAGATGTGCTGATGTAGCTGAAGAATCTATGCCCATGGGTTGAACAGTTGTTGGAACCGATGTAGCTTTTCTATTGTATCTATAGAACCTACAAGTTGATTTGAAGTTGACAATAGGGTTGTTCGCACTATAGGTACGGCACTTGCTTTTAATTAAGTCCCCATCACTTAAGTATTCACATTTTAATTGAAAAGTCTTTTCAGCGACAAAATACCTAAGACTTAAAACTACTTCAAATCTTTGAAACACGTATTGTCTATACACCTACATCCTACTGATTACCTACACTCTACAGAATTAATATTTTTGATTGTTAGAATGCAATTCGAAACTTTCAGATTAGACATTTTGGATGTAGACAATTTGACCCTTAACCTTACTGCAGAACCAAGTGTCGATAGTCATTTCAAAGCTCAACAGAATTTTGACCCTATAGGCTATAAACGATGAAAATATTTGCGTGAACACCTTTAATCAACATTAATTTACTATTCACTTCATTTCCTGAATGAATTTGCAAGTTCACGCAGCACTTTAATCTTGGGACGTTTTCTTATTGATTTTATTTTTCGTTTTCTTCACTTTCTTTTTCATTCAATTAAAGATCACACTGAGTGAAAAACCCCATGAAGGAAAAAAGATTGTGACAACAAAAAGGAGATGAAAAAAATTATTTCAGGCGTTTAAGAGACGTCAGAAGATGAGACATAAAAATCATCCTGCGGACAACTCGTCATCGGAGACGCAATCAATCAAAAAGCAACAAAAAGCAAACAAACTGAAGTTTCAAATTTGGAAAATGTTTCATTTTCATCCATTCTTTTATACCAGCAGATTTAATATCACAATATCAACTCGTTATTTACAGTTCTGATTTTTTTTTTTTTTGATTTTTTATGACTTGAGATTTTTCTTTTTTTGTCTTGTTATCGAGTAGAAAAGTGGAAATAGAAAGCATTGATGGGAGCAAGGTTGTTGAAATTAAACAAAAGGAGGTGAAAAATATTTGGTAGGATGAGAGGGAAGTCTACGAAGCCAATCAAGCCGGCCGTGTTGGGGAATTAAGCAGTTCCAGGTGAAAACTTTTAATTTTCTGTCAGTGCACAGCGACATTGGCTTGAAGTGGAATTCGTTCGCAAGGGAAATAGAGAAGAAGAAGAAAGATGAAGAAAGAATTCCAATAAAAAATAAATTACAGTCTAAGGGCGAAGTTTAAGATGACTAAGAGTCCAGGCATGCTTAGTACGTTGGCTTAGGACTTGTTGAAAGTGTAGCTGAAGCCATCTGGAGTGCGGTTCAGAGACAGCTTTCCTGGTGGCAAGAATCTGTGTGGGCTCTGTGTGGTCTCGTATTGCTGGTATTGCTGTTGTGGAGCTTGGTTGTAATTTTGTTGTGGAGCTTGGTTGTAATTGTGTTGTGGCACGTTATAGTCTTGCTGACGGACAGCTGGAGCCTGAGCGGGTGCTGCTTGCTGTTGGTAGTTATAGTTTTGTTGTGGTTGTGAGGCTGGTCGGTTATAGTTTTGGACTGGAGCTTGTCGGCCATCTCCCTGGTAGGCTGGGTCGTTCCATCTCTCATCGTATGCACCATTATCGAATTGGTTTGACTTGTCGTTCGGGTCAACATAGTTGCGTTGATCTTGAGTTGGCTGATATTGAGGCTGGACGGCCTGGGGAATGGGCTGTGGTGGCGCTGGTGGAGCAACTGGCAAATGATCTCCGGTGGCTTGGAATCTAATTGATAAGGAAGAAATTATTATTGCTTGGATTATGCAAAAGCCATTTACGCTCCAATTGCTTATTATTGCAAACGTGTGGTACGAGAGAAATTTATTGGTTTTGGTTACATGCAAAGACATTGCTGTCTGCGCTGCAGTTAAGCAATCATTTATTGTTGCGGTTTATTACAGCTTTTTTTAGAGCGCTTATAGAAAAAAATACTTCGAAACCCAATTGGTTCGCTTGAGCGCTTTCGGAGTGTTTTAACAGCATCGATTTGAAAGGCCCTAATTAAGTGTGTTGAAATTTCTCGGAAGCGAACTAGACTTACCCATTTTTGCCAGCAACGTATGAAACCTTTTTAACTTGGCCGTCTGGGTCGATGTATGAGTAGGATCCACGACGGTTTCCTTCTTCGTCAGTTTCTTCTTTAAAGTCAGTTCCGTCTTCTTGAGTGTAGGCGGATCCAAATTGGCCGTTTCCGCCTAAGTATCTTTGTTCACTGATAATGGCGGCGTGTTTTGGGTCGCGGTTGTAGCCTTGAGCGGCAGCGATCGCCACGAGGGCTGACAAAACCATCTTTAAACAGAAAAACTTGAATAAGAACTTTTTATGTAACGAAACTCGAGTAACTAGTTTCAACACAACTTCATAACGAAATTGAAAGTTTTTCTATCAAGAAATGCAAAGAACTTGCAACGTTCGCAGAGAAACTTTAAATCCTATTATGCAAATTCGTAGGTATTCTTATCAGACACTCACAAAACGAAACATTTTCGGTTGAAATGTAAATTATTTTTGGGTAAACTGCTTTGCTTGAAAGCCTTCACACACAAAATTCACTAAATTGTAGAGAAAAAGGCTGAAATAGTTCAATCGAATGGGAAAAAAGGAACTGATTATATTTCGATCAGACTCATTCGTTTTTATAGGCTGCCCCCAAAAATGTTGGTTTACACAGCGAAAGAAAAATTCCAAGTTGAATGTTTTTGTTGTCATGTACACCATGTGTCTGTATTGCTAAAAACACTCATGTCTAATGTTTAACGAGAAAAACCTTGGACGTTAACACTCACACTAAGCATCGCAGCGTTTTCTTATAAGAAAAACTTGCCCTCTCTATACCAGCAGCGATCGTCTCGTCGGTATTTGCCGTAGATTGACTTTAAGCCATTTCTCTTGCAGTGGAAATGTGAATTTTTCTGTACACTGTCTTGGATTTGTGACGTCAGTTGAATAAAATTGTGAAACCGATGCGGTTTGATCTGCTAATCAAATAGAGAGAAAAAGCCACGGCAAGCAATTGCAAGCACAAATTGACCATTCAAAGATGAAAGAAATGTTGAAATTTATGTTTTTCGGTACTTTAATGTTCACCCAATATCTGGATGATGAAATCGATTATGCTGCTGATTATGCTGTGTGATTTGGGTTTGACAGTGAGTGGGTGCATGAAATAATGTCGTCAAAAGCGAATAAAATGGTTGTTGCAGCTTTCAAAGTTGCAATTTTGAAAGCTGCAACAAAATTGCGTTTATTTAAAGTGCATTTTAAGTTTCATTTAAAGTGTCAGTTCATTGAAAATTTTCAGAAATGCTGACAAAAAACAATCCAGTTGTTTGCGTTTTGTTGACATGTTTGCACCAGTTTTCACAATTTATCGTCCGTCTATGGGATGGGATGTCTGAACAATTAATAATCGCAAGTTTTCCGGAGAAAACTTTCTCTTGTTTCAGTTGTTTGTTTGATGAGCGGAACATTCCGCCTTGTCTGCTACTAAATTTACTTTTTTTATCAGATAAAGTGAAAATTTAATAATAAGCAACGTTGAAACTAGAGTTTGGGTCGCAAATTATGGTGCGCTCTCATTTAATAAATGCATTTGAAATGTTCAAAAAAAATTCTTATTGATGGGCGAGAAGCTTCTGTTGAATTATTTCGACATTCTTTACATGACTCTTTAAGCAGAAATAATTTTATGTAAACGCTTAAGTTTCGAGCTATGAAAGAAAAGTCTTATTGAAAAGCTTTTCAGTCGGTGGGCGTTTGTTCAATCTACCGATTCGATAATCAAATACCCGAGCGAACGAAAAAGTTTATTGCAGCAGCTTGTGCAAGTTAGTGGATCGGTGGATTTAATTAGATTCATCATTGAACCTTAATAACACGGGCTGCAATTTCAATTAAAATTTTAATGAAACTGTTTGCTTGTTTAGATTTGTTGACATTATCAGTTTAGGAACGAGTTTTATCACATTAATTACTGGATTTGTTGACATCACCCTGGGAGTTCAAATTTATGTTCGGCGTTAGTGGGATTTCCGATTAAAAAGGTATTTAGACATTAAATTGCGAGGAAAAGCCAATTAAAATAACACTCAAAAGAGAACATCACGGTTCTGGGTATTTTAGGTGTGGAAATAGATCCAAAATTCCAATGGAAATATTTCAGGAATGTGCAATGATGAAGAAGTAACAGAAACAAATTGCTATTGTGGACTCAAACTGAATCTCGTTTACCTTGCCCGCTCGCAATGAAACAAATAGTAAATCCGGTGTCTTGAATCGTACACGGTCAGGGGCGCAGCAACGACTTTTTCTTCTTTGCTGTCGCTGCTTTTCAAATCAAATTTGCATGCAAGAATTGCCACACATTTAAACAATTGAGACGCCGATGATCAGCGGATTATATAACTGAACATATCCGCATTTGAAGCGTGCTCCATCAGCACCATGAATAAATCGTTTAACAATTCTGGTTCATCATGGAGCTAAACTTTAATCTCACAGCTTTTGCACACAGAAACGCATATAGATAAAATTTTAATACACAATTGGAATCAATAAAGAGAATAACGTCGAACGAGTACAACGCACCAGTTCCGAGTTCAGTTTGGCTGAAGTATGGCAAGTAGAATGAAAATTGGATTTTGATTCTGAACAATTTGTGCTCTTTTGACCAAATTTTTGCAAATTTACAAAGAAAGTGTGGATTTTAAAAATTAATTTCGTTTCTCAAGTTTTCCACTTCAGCCCAGTTTTTCTTTCCATCTCTATCAGTTTCAATTCTCGTTACGAGCAGGTTTGTATAAAAAATTATTGTGTAAACCAAAATCTCTTGAGCTCACAAGCGAGCACAATAAATTATGCGATATTTCGCTAAAATTCAGCCACGAATGGTTTTCTATGCGCGATAATTTACAAACAAAATAAATAAGAATCGAATTACATTAAGCCCGATTTTTATTCGCTTCTTTATTCGCTGTTACATTGGAAAGCTTCTTGTTGACGCTGCTGAGGAATCTCGCTGAAGGAACTTTGAAAACTAAACTAGCGATGTTAGACAACATTTTTGTTCCGGAGGAAAAGTATTCGCTGTTACATAAAAAGTGGATCGAAATAAAGGCAAACAAGAACGAACACGATGAGTTGCTTCAGTGTCAAGAATTTCCTGTTAATCATACAAGTGCCGAGAGCTCTCCTTGTTTGTAATTGCAAGCTTGCGGCATTTTTAACGAGTTGGTTGTCGGAGAGTTCAAACATGCGTTGAATCGCCGAAAAAACAGCTGACAAAAGAAACAAAAACGTTTCAACTGCAGGGAAAACAGCCACCGACCGCTCAAGAACAAGTTCACGAAATGCAAACAGTATTGCAACAGCGTCTCGGTGGGTTTTAAGGTGAGGCGAGCGTGCGCATGGAGCACGGCATTGCCGCATGTCCACGACACGAGATTTAAAAACGATTAAATTGTTCAAGCAATCAAAATGGAAAAGTTTCTTCAGCTGTTACATTGCATTAAGTGAGTTTTACCAACCTTCACTGACACCTTAAATCAAATGATTCAATTTGTGTTTTATTGAGGCTTATTAAGAAATAAAAAGTTTCGTGAGTAAACGTCGAAACTTGTGTCAGAATGTTCACATTCTTCGTATTAGTGCAGTCTTATCACTTTTGCTGTTCGGCAGTAAGCAAACTACTTAGGTCTCCGAGTATGACAAATGGCACAACAATAGTGAACTGACGGTGTCCTTGAGCAAACATTTAGCCGCTAGGCATAAAACGTCGATAAATGCTGTTGCCAAGTCGATTCATATTTATTCTCTCGCAATTTGATTAAACATTCAGCACGTAAACCAGTTGGAAAGAGTGAGGAGACGAAAAATAGTTGATTGGTTTGGGAATTCGACCTGATTAATAGAGTTGCTGTCACTTGTGGCAGTGAAAGATAAAAAACTTATTCTAAGTTTTTGTAAACAAATTGAAGAAGTTTTCTGCGTTTCGTGCCAAATCACCAATTGACAGACTTTAAAAAGCATCCACTTGAATGAACCAGACAGCGAAAGCTTTTACCGCAAGAAAGCTTGCCATAACATCGAAAATACTTCGAAAGCTGAGTTTTTGCATCGCAATTATTTTCCATCGTGTGGTTTTCCAATTAGTTTCAAGCACTATTTTTCTGATGACTTCCACATGGAGGTCGACTGCTTAACTCTTGTTCCGAGATTATTGCAGCACCTTGAACTTTTTCAGTCTGAAAAGTTTGTGTATGTGAGTTTGTGAATGTTTCCGATGAAAACTTCTAACGATAACGAAACTGGAAATGACAAGAAGTCAAAAGTTGCTAGAACACCTTCTAATATCTCCCCTTCAGAACTTCGTGCATGCACCATTGTGCTGGTAATAAAACTGGATTTGTAAGCCATTTTAAACATGGACAGTTACCCTTCTAGCTGTTGCATCCGCTCAACTGTGGCTTGATTCAAGTTAATTTTTCAATAAAATATATTTGAACATAAACAACCACGCAGTTATGCGATCGGGCGTAGTTTAATTGTTCAAAAGTTGCCAATGGCAATCAGTTTTGGATCGTTCAAATGTAATGTAATTGAAAATTGTGAAGTTAATTCCTACTAAGCAATGCTATATGTTTTGAACTTTTTGAGACTTCTGAGTTTTCACAATTTACGGTCTAACGAAAACTCTAGCTTGTACCGTCGATGTTTCGTGAACATTTTGTTTGCCCAATAAAATTTCTAGTGATGCTTTTTGGGACTTAATTAGTTTCCTAAAATTTCGAGCTTTTGCCACATCAAAGTTTCTGTGTTTGCATAAAACTGTGTAGCCGAGCAAAGGGTTTGACTTTTCTGGGAAAACTTGATTGGCAAGTTTTTGATTAAACATTCGTTTCTCAATGGAATAAAGAATATTAAAACTGAAATAAAGTTTATGACGAGTGCCCATTACATTCTGAAATCGATTAAAATATGATTAGGTTATTGTGATTGACACCAGTTGAAGAAGATTTGATTTCGATCGGAAACTTAATCTGTTCTTGGAAATTTAAAAATGACTTTAAAGCACAAAGCTGTAACAACAACTGCCAAACTGAACGAAATATTTAAAATTTTGATCCTAATCAATGAACTTGAAAGATTATCTCAATCAAAACTAGCAAAGTAAACTTTTTTTTAAAATATCTTCATCTCAACTTGTGCAAGTAGGTTTTGTGTCCCTCAAAACCATGGCAGCTACAAAAACGAGACCAACGTTCTGTATGAGAACATTTCGAGGGAGATAATTTGCTCGGAAATAGATTTAATCCTCATAAATAGGTTCTCGACTTACGCACACATAAAAACTTCTCTTTCTCTTTGCAAACAACAACTGGTATAGCTTGTTCATGCAGCTGGTATTTGAAGTCGAAGAATCAGTTTTTTGTTACTGACTTATGCGGTGACTCCTGGAGCAATTAAGAACAGTCGCCTTGAGCTAAAAACTAAGTAGAAATTGGGGAAAACAAGCTTCCAATTCGTGAAGACTTGAACTGAATAATTTATGCCGCCTTCGGAGTCTTATTTGTGTCTGTTCCATTAGTGACCAGTTTGTCTTTATTCTTCAATCCAAGTTTGAGATTAAACGTCTCTTGAGACGCTGTGTAACTGACAGTTAAGCGACAATGAAACCACAATTAAAAGCAACTGATTTCAGTGATTTCTCGTTCTACCCAAATTGCAATTAAATCGCCCTAAATGAAAAACCCTTTTGAAGCGCGTTCTCATTTGAAAACGCTTGCCACATTGAGTTTGCCCTAATTTTTTGTTCATTTTTAATCCATAATTCACATTGTTAGGCGTAATGAGGATGAGAAGAAATATGACGAGTGATGACTTAATCATTTTGTAATTGTGATTGTAACTGAATTTTGATGATGGCTGACACTACAATGGATAATGTGGAAGATCAAGCGCGGTTCAAACACAAGGGTTGAGAAAGAAGTTAATGTTACGGGAACTAATTAAGTGCAATGAGTGCACTTAAGCAATTTCTTTCTCTGTTCATAACCAGTGATTATCTTGAAGCGCATATCTTCATGGATAAATTACACTCGGAAGTGCCCGTTCCGATGCTTTTACAACATTTTTCAATTAACAACGTTGTGCAATTTCCTAAGTTGCACAACTATTTCTTTATCAAAGCGAGCGTTTAAAAAATGCATGCAAGCATCGTCATCATAATGTATATTAAAATTCCGAACCCATAATTCCCTCAAATTGCGCACATGTGTTGATGACTACTTTCGATAATTGCTGTCGGGATGTTTTTTCAATTGTAGAGACGACAACAAAGAGATTTAAAACATTTGATAGACACATTGATGATGTCATTATCCCTGAGTTTAGATGATGTGTTGATTGAGTGTTCGCTTTGTCTCAGAGTGAAGTTTATTCTCTAGAAATAAAAGAGATTTGTCTATAAACTTTTGAGATTCTTGAAGTTTCTTGTGCAGAATACTTCAAGCTAAACTTGAAACAATGAAAACTAAACTTTCAAAAAAAAACAAATTTGTTGCAAAAAATATTGAAAGTGTTATTTCACTAATGTGTTTGTAGTTATAATGATAATTAAATAAACTGAAAACAAGGAAGATTGGAAAACAAAATTTACTACAAAGTACTGGCTGCAATGTAATCAACTGAATTCCACTTACTTTCAATTAGTCGCACAAGCTTGAACTTCGTCAATAAGAACACAACTCACACTGCATTTTAAGTAACTTATTAATTTTCTTAAAAAAACTGTTGTTTAGTCGGAAGACGGAAGTATCTTGTTACAAAAGCGCATTGTGCAAACGAGATTATTAAGGCAAGAGTCGTAAAGAAACTTAAGTTCTGGAAAGGAAATAAGATTTTATGAGAATTGAAAAACTTTCTGTGGATTAAGGTTTGTAAACAGTCGCTTTAATGAACTCGAAGCTTGAAGCTTACAACATGTGATGGATTTCCAACCGAAATGAAACTATCGACGCTGATCCCCTACGGTTTGCCATTTCCAAGGGATTAATTTCCTTTCATTGTTACACATTCTCAAAGTTATTTATTCAGAAAGATCACAATTTAGGGATCGGCAGACACGAAGGGAGACTCTTCAATTAAACTGCTAACGTTAAAAGCCATTGCGAGTTGAAAACCAACTTCACTTCCATCATTGTCTGGGTGCCATCACCAAATCTGTTTTTTGCTTCTCCATCACACCAGCAGGGAACATTGAAATGTGTGACAAAAATATTGTGTCATCGTCCTGTTGATTTATGATTTTTTTTCTCCTTTTCAGTCCCTTCGCTTTGAAATCAAAAATGGTGGAACATGATGACAAAATCTCCGGCCCGATTATTTCTCGTTTCGTTCCCTCCGAACAAACACTCTGATTTTTAACTTTTTGCTTTTCTGTTTATAAAATTAATTCTTTGATGCGTGTGCTTTTTGTTGATTGCGGATTGATGATGCTTTTTGTGTCTGCTCAAATCGGAACATCTGTCTCTCTCGCATCGGCGTGTCAAATGAGTTTCCCTCAGTGCCTTCACTTCAATTGATTTTAATCTCTGCGAACTGGAGAAGGGGCGACGAGAGTTGAATTCAAAGACTTGGTTTCCGATCTGCTAACCGATATCGTCTTTCATAACCGATCGACTTCTGCTGGAATCAAAAATTGTTTATTGTACGATGAATCGAGTTCAGAATCATGAAAATTGTAAAACTGGGAAGTTCTTGTCGCGGAATGATCCGAACAAGGAAACGTACCGGAAGAACACATTCAAATACCAAAATGGCCCAAAGTTGATTTCTGAAGACCGCCGATGCGCTGCGGATCCCGGTTAGACCCTCTCAACGAGTGGAATGTTAATCTTCTGCCTTCTCTGCTGTCTATTTTATCGCCGCTTCTATCTTTGTCGTGAAACAGCAAAGCGAAAAATTTTGTTCTGAAAAAAATCTTTCGTCGCAGTCCTTTCGTCAACATGAAAAGGTAGAAACGAAGATGTAAATGATGTTCGTGAAAAAGGTAAAATATGTTTAAGTAACCTTTTAAAGAGGATTTAAAATTTCGTTTCCATTCCAGAAAATCTATTCTCTCTGAAAACAAATGCAAATTATCATCATCAGCTTTAATTCCCCCTTTCTGGTGAAACATTCCGCACTGGATGGAAGATAAAAAAAGAAAAACTTCTCACAGACACTGGAGAAGAGTCGAGAACTCAAATCTCAAAGTCACATTTGCCGCCCGACTTTTGGATGGTCACTTCATGCATGAAGCAAAGCAGGCAAGAAGAAGGGACGGCCCAATGTTATTCATGTGCAAGAGCTTTATGTTTATTTAGTAGTAATTATGTACTAGTCGCCATCCCTGTATTCAGAGCAACTTCTGTTCAACAAAAAATAAATCCAAACTGAAGAATCTTGAGAATAGTATCAAACCACCATGAACACAACCACCATGGACAAAACCACC
>JPYR01001055.1:721-10935 GCA_000775305.1 Belgica antarctica
TGGGTATCCGTTCCACAAGTAAGGATTAATTTGCGCGATAAAGAAGGCATCGAGTAAAATTATTGTGGAAAACCCTATCATCGTGTCTAGACAATGATGGCTTAAAACCGTTGTGGAAAAATTTTATGAATCAAAGCATAAATTTGTTCGTAACTTTATCCAGACAATTCTCCCCAACTGCCTTGTCACCCATTTCCATCGTTATCGCCATTCTCGATTGCGTCTGAAGTGTTATCCCGTGGATGAAGCGAACACAGCCGCATATGCGAACACCAATTCACGGTACTCGGCCGATTGTTGATAACGATAAACGGCCGCGTAAGTGGCATGTGATTCTCAATCACTCTCACTTGGAAGCTTAATCGGTCGTCGTTCAAGACAATAAAGGTTCGGTTGAATAAAAGCTCGACTTCATTGTTGCTTGAGTTTTCAAAGCGTTCAGTCGTTCAGCCATTTTGTTACCGTCCACGCAGAAGTGAAAAATAAACCAAGATGTCAGACACAGTAGCACCACTTGACGAACAGCACCCCATCTATGGACCCTTCTTCGGAACCATGGGCGCTGCCAGTGCCATAATTTTCACCTGTAAGTTCCGATTCAAAGACTTTTGATTGCGTCGCAGTTTCGATTATTCATCGTGACTAATCTTCTTTCACGTGATTCCAGCCCTCGGCGCTGCTTACGGAACTGCCAAATCCGGCACTGGAATCGCCGCCATGAGTGTCATGCGACCGGATCTCATCATGAAATCCATCATTCCAGTCGTCATGGCCGGTATCATTGCCATCTACGGATTGGTCGTGTCGGTTTTGATTGCTGGGCAATTGGCAGCGCCAGCGGAGTATCCTTTGTACAAGTAAGTACTGATGAAATTGTCAGATGATTGAGTCACGTGCAAAAGCTTGGTGATAAGTGGAATTGCGTGGAATGGCTGCAGTGGATCTTTGGAAGGATTTTTTGTTTTAAATGAAAGTGCTGTAACGGCTTTTAACCAAATTTTGGGTCAGAAAATTGTAACTTTGTTGTTAAACCAGTGAAAAAACGTTTTCGAAGTTAAAGAAACCGATTTGAAACTAAAGTTTTCGGTACTTTCAAGAATAAGAAAATTAAAGTTTACACACTTACGCATCTTTCTTGCTTCTTTCAACACCAGAGCTCTTAAACTTTCAATTAAAGCTTTCAAAAGCACTTCCAAAGCTTTCCTAACCTGCCACAAACGTTTCCACTCGTTTTTTCTCAACCCTTAACATCTCATCATGTGATGAATCCAATCACCTTGAAATCATGACATGAAATTGCTTTCGTAAATGATAAGCTTCGGAGTGAATACAAACGACAAGCACTCAAGATTGCCACATGACTTTAATCACCGATTTATTGCTGTTATCAAAGGCGATAAGTTTGTGGATTTTGAGACTGCAAGAGTTGAGCGATTTTAACTCGTCACGTTTCTGTTTCTGTTTCTAGGGGATTCACTCATCTTGCTGCCGGACTTTCGGTCGGTTTCTCGGGTCTTGCTGCTGGGTTTGCTGTCGGAATCGTTGGTGACGCTGGTGTCAGAGGGTCAGCACAACAGCCTAGACTTTTCGTCGGAATGATTTTGATGCTGATTTTCGCCGAGGTGTTGGGTCTTTACGGTCTCATCGTCGCCGTCTACTTGTACACCAAATAAGCGACTCGGTCTGATAAACATTAGCTTGTAATTTGAATTAAAATTTTCTTGTTTCTAAGAGTTGAGAATGGGTTTGTCGGACAAGCTGAAAGTTGATGCTGCTTTCAGTTTCTTATTGTGACAACCTAAAGTTTCTTAGAAATGACAACATTTTGAACAACTTTTGTTAGAACGCAAAGCTTTTGAATGCTTGGAAAATCAGCGTCTAACTATTGTATTAGGAAAGGGACCATTAACTCATATTTATACTTGATAAGTTCTGATGTCAATAAAACACGAAAAAACATTCCCAAAAGCCAATTAAATTTTTCACTTCTCGAAGTCGCTTGACTTGCTTTCAGTAGCAAATTCAACTCCCATCATTGTCCATTTGAAGTGGCGAAGGTGCCGCAATTTACACTGAAAATACACTTGTGTCCATAAATGCATTCTTTATTGTACAAATGTCTACAAATTAAAGTATAAAATATCTTCTTATGATCAACCTTAAAATCAGACAACTTGTTGGGAGATTCTCAGCGGCGGCTTGTTTAAAAACACAGCCGAGTTCTTGGGATGATTGATCAGTGACGATCCAAGCGCCACCAGCGACCGCTTATGGCCAGGAAGCCGAACGAACACGGTGCACACTGCGGCCATGTTGTTCGAAGTCGTTTCAATGGCGACTGGCACGATATTGCCTTCCTTCTTTCCTATGACAGCCTTCAATTTTGAGATGTTTCTGTTTGATTGAGATTCGGGATGATCAATGGTAGTGTCTAATATCACGGATGAGTACGGCCGTTGCGCCATATTCAACATTTCTACGACGTGACGGCGTCTGTGAATGATAAAAGAGATGTTTTAGGTGGTTTAAGAGACTTTTGAATGTTAGGCTTAGGTTTCTCTAGGGTTTGAAACAACATCTTACCTTGCAAGTCTCAAATCAGCGGCTTGCTTTGCCTTCCAGAACACAACACACGCTGATAAAAACAAAAAGAAGCACGAAAAGAATACTGAGAAAAAGACGAAGAGATCGATATGCAGTTGGTCTTGTCTGTAAATGATTTAAGAAGAAAAGAATTTGATTATGAATCGATTTTTAGAGAAAAAACTGAGTCAAGTTGAAGTCAAGTGCAACTTCACCGAATTTCAATAGAAAAACGATCAAATATCAACCAAATTCTTGCACTGACTTGCACTTGAATTGAATTTAAAACCAACTTGACACTAAAATCAGTTAACTCACCTAAAAAACAGCAGACCGCTAACTGAAGAATTGTTTGCAGCCCTTAAAGCGATATAAAATCTAGTTCCACTCAGGTTGTGGATATTCTGGGGCAGTGTGACCACCAAGCGGTTTCTTAGAGTGAAAACGCGAAGCAGAGTGTTGCACTGATTGAGAGTGATGTAAGTTGACAGTGAATTAGCAACTTTGTCAAGCACGCGGAACTTTCCGTATGATCGACAGTCGGTGGCACCGTGGTTGTCTGTGAACCCATGTGGAATTGAAACGTTGTCAAAAGACTTCTTACTCGATGTCACCAGCGGTGTAATGTTCAAGTTCTCCGAGTAGTCGTACTCGTTGTCAACTTCTTGTGTCCATTGATACTTGCTGTCAAGTAAAATCTCGTGGATTCCGTTGGTCTGGTTGGTTAGCACTACGAACGAGTCGTCGTTGGAACTCATGAAAAAATCGACGTCGCCATAAGTTACGTCTAAGATGATCCGAATGTCAACGTTCATGAAACGAGGTTGAATCACAAAGAAAACTGTCCGGCCAGCTTTTAATGGGATCGCCCCGGTCTTGCACTCGTCAAGTGGTTTCGCATCGAGACACATTTTCGAGTCAATCGTGATATGTTTGTAGCATTGATGGGCGTTCTTCGGATGACCCGAGTATGACTCCTTGCACTTTGTGCACTGCGACATCCAGCAGTGGAAAATCGAGTTTTTGTCAAGCTTTGCAGGGCAAGTGTTGTCGTTCTCACTGTTGTCACCGCAATTGCACTTTTCCCCTGTCACCGCATCGCAGGTGTTTCCATGTCCATTGCACTGACATTTCCTGCACGCGTCGTTGAGATTCGTGGACCCACGGAAATATCCGGTCATGCAAGTTTCACACCGCGATCCAGCAGTTTGGTTCGCGCAGTTCAAGCAAATTGCGTTGGCTTTGGAACCTTCGGTTAGCACCGCTCGAAGTCCAACTTTCGACATGTTTGCGTAACTTTTCAAAACACTCGCCACGCAGATGTCTGTGTGCCCGTTGCAGTACTCAAGGCAGCTAACGCACTTCCCGTTGTCCTTTGGATCTCCAACGTAGAACTTATCGCACTTTTCACACTGCTTCCCGATTGTGTTGTTCTTGCACTCAAGACAAACGTCAAGTTTATCCGGCCCAGCGCAGTTCGAGTGGCCTGAACACTTGCATTGGATCGAACAGTTGCTGCCAACATAGCCAAAGTCGCATTCACAAACTTCTGGTTCAACGCATTTGCCGTGAATACATCCAAGCGCGCAGATTGGCTGGCATTCGTCGATTCCATCGACTTGCTGGTAACCATCGGCACATTCACAAGCAAAGCCCTCGTGTTGGTCGACACACTTCTCAGTTTTGTTGTTGCAGGTGTGATGCATGTTCAAGCATTCGTTTTCAGGCGGACATGTCAGGAAGTTCCACATGAAGGAAGAATTCGTCGTCATGTTTTTGAGCGCTTCAAACCTAACTTTGCACAAATCTGCTGGTTCAGCGCCTTCATTTTCACTAATCGGTGTATCCAAGCTTCCTTCAGTGCAGACACCGCTGCCGGTCAAATTACCACCGTTTTCTGAACACCATCCGCAGTTGAAGTTTAGCAGACACGTGCTGCACATTGTGTGCGATTCACACGACGATGGACACTGTTCAGCATCGCCCTTTGTTAGAAGAAGACCGCAGTTAGCACCGGAACATAGCAATGGCTTGTAAGAAGGCGACAGACATCGAGCCATCTTAGTTGACCACGCGCACTCGGAAAATCCGCCTTCGAAAGTCGATACAGACAAGCATGACTCGCAGTCTGTGAAGTTCGAACACTTTTTCGGGCAGATAGCGATGGTATCGAGGGCAGTGTCGTTTGATAAGCACGACAACTGTTCACCTTGCCTTGCCCATGCACATCCCGGCTTACTCAAGCAGTTCTCACAGTCAACAGCCGTGCACGTCAATTTTGGACATGGTTTTGTAGTTGTGGAAGTTTCGTTGACATTCAACTCGATTGTCGCATTTCTAAAAATGCATTTTTTGACGCACGAATCTCCTTGACACCAACTGCAGCTTGGAAGCTTTTCACTCGGCCAAGCTGCTTCACATTCACCGCATGAATCAAAAGAAGAACAGTTTCGTTGTGAAAGCAAAGCGTCGTCGCAGACCAAGCCGTGATTGAAAGTCGACGCGCCTTCGTTCTTCCGCGTGTCTTTTTGATCGCTGCTGAAGCAGAAAGTTGACTTTGTGTTGTTGACAGTGACTGTGCCGAACGAGCAGCCACGGCTGAGTCTGCAGAGGTACTTCGAGTAGCTCCAGAGTTGGCAAATGTCTGACGGGATCGCGATTTTGGAAATGCTGAACTTGGAGTCAACGCCACCAACTAAGTAAAAGTTGTTCACGTCTGATTCGGCGTCGACGGCCACGGCTTGAGCGAAGACAACTTTCTCCAAAGGCTTTCCAATGATTTCAACATTCTCAGTAAGCCGAATCCAAAGATTGCACTTGTACACGTAAGCATTCAGGAAGTCCGATGAGTTTCGTTCGAGTGATTCACCGCCGTAGACGATCATGTACTGCGAGAAGCTGATGGCGGAGTGAAGGAAGCGAGTTCTCGGAAGATTTTCTTCGGGTCGGTTTATTTCACTGAAAACCGGCAGCGCTGACCACGTCCACGACTTACTGTCACGGACGTAGCTCAAGCTGAACAGTCTTTTCGACGCTTCGACCATTTCGTTCACCATTTGATACCCTCCAAACACGTACAACACCTGCGATGTGGCGTGAAACACCGTGGAGTGGCCGAAGATCAGTGCCGGACCGATTCCTGTTGCGTTGAGCTGCTTCCAGGTCTTGCCGAACGTAAATTCCCACACGAGACTGAATTTGGTCGACTTGGTTTCGTTGCTGTAACCGCCGATCAGGAAAAGCGACTCACGGTCTCCGATTTTTACGAGTGTCAAGCTGTGACCGGACAAATATCCAGGCCCGCCCTCAGTTTTCTGTTCCGTCCACCGTTGTTCTTGAATGTTGAACACCCAAAAGTCATGCAGAAGCTCGATTTCATTTGACAACCCGCCGTAAGTGTAGATCGACTGTTTAGACACCTCGGATGCGTGGAAATATCGGCCAACCGGCATTTTCGAGTCAGATCCGTCGACGGTCACCTGCATCCACGTGTGATTTTTAGTGTCGAACTGGCGGATGTCGTTCAAGGCACCATTGACTAGCGAGTAACCTCCAAAGATCCATAAAAAGCCGCGGCGATCAGAGTTCACAGTGTGCCCGAACCTTGGCAGCGTCTTTTTCAAGTGGTTCAAGTTGCGCTTCACAGTTTCAGTGCTGAACAGCTCGGTCATGATGATCGACGACGGTTTGATCGCCCTCGAGCAGTCTTCACCACCGAATCCGTCCACGCAATTGCACCCGTGGTTGATCTTGTCGCATTCACCTTGCTTTAAGCTGGCACTGCAGTTCGACGGGCAGGTCTCGGTCTCACAGCTGGTTCCACTGGTTCCGAGCGGGCAAACGCAGAAGTCCTCGGTGTTGCAGCTGTGTGGAGCTCGACACGTTCCCATTTTGCAGTTCAGAACGGAAATCACCGCGTTAAAGCCTTCATTGTTTATGCCACGTCGGAAATAGACCGTCAACTGTCCGGTTTTAGCTTCTTCAATGACTTTCGGAAAGTTTGAGTCGCGACAAGCCACATTCGTCAGTCTTTTCTGCATGAGAGTCTGCGAAAACTCTGGAATGTTGTTGTACACATATATCGCGTTGTTGTAGCATGAGACGTTCATTTCAGTTTCCTTAAGTTCGAGCTGAATCAGCGATCCAGCGATGAGTGACTCGTTCAGCTTCAGAATCCAAAGACATTCCTTGGTGCCAGCTGCGGCTTGGTACGAACCGATGCCTTGTGAACCGAGAGTGTCTAAGATTGCGCGACTTTGACATTGCAGGTAGCACTGACCACCGTTGTGCGGTTCGCCGTAGTAGTTCTTGGTGCAAGCATCGCAATGCATTCCTTCGGTGTGATCGAGACAGAAGCACTGTGAACGGAAGGACATTAAAGCATTAATTGATTGATTGATCGTTCGAAGCGTAAGATTGGTTTGGCATTAAAAGAAATATGAAGCCTAAGTAAGGAAATTTAAAGGCAGGGTATTAAATTGATTGATTGATTGATATGACATTCTAGGATAATAAATAGAAAAATTAGACTTTTATTCTTACCTTTCCACTAACGATGTCGCAATGACCTTTCTCAGCGTCTGCATGTCCGTTGCAGTTGCATGGAACACATCCGGTAGTCGATGTCGCATTTCCATAACTTCCGACAACGCATTTCTCGCAGTTGTCGCCTTCGGTGTAGTCCTGACACTCATCACAGGTGCCTAGCCCAGTTTTGCAAGTGGAGTGGTTGTTGCATCCGCAGTTGATTGAACAGTCGATGCCAGTCCAGCCGAGATCGCAAATGCAGTTGTAATCGGGGTAGTTAGAACACCGGCCATGATGACACGTTTCAATGCAGGTTTTGTCGCAGCGGTGCTTTCCATCGCCGACGAATCCTTTCCGGCATTTGCAATAGAACGATCCGTGCGTGTTCGTGCAGTCGGCGTTGGCGTGGCAATCGTGAATTTCCAGTCCACACTCGTCAACGTCCGGACAGCTTTCGTAATTGTACAACGTCGGCTCCGATGAGTTCAGAACCTGACTGCACTCGACAGATGAGTTGTTGAAGTCGCCTTGCACACAAGCACCTTCAATCGGGTTGTTCTTATAGAAGCACCAACCGCAGCCGAGGCTTCGCAAGCAGGTCGTGCAGTTCTTCAGCGCGGAACAAGACTTACACTGGTGGTGTTCGAGTGATTTCGCGGCTTCAGCAGCAGGTGCTGCAAGACTTTGATCGATCCACTCGCGACACAGCCCAAACTGGAACTCACTGATGTAGACTGAGAAGCTGAAGCACGTTTGCTGGTCTTCACACCAGACGCACCGGCCCTTCTCTCTCAGGCAGCTTGTGCAGTTGTTCCTTTGGAAACACGCCGACGGGCACTCGTTGACTTTCTTGACGCTTGTCGGAAACCTTCCAACTCGTGTGCATCTCGTCTCGTCGCTCGACCATTCACAGCCGCCGCTCTCCGTGCAGTCTTCGCAAGCAATGAAATTGCTGCAGTTGACGCACTGACTCGGTTGAAGCGTAAGGTACCGCCAGTGGCTGCCGATCTTGCACTCGCTGGTCTCGTTGACGTCTCTCGATACGCAATTGTGCTTCAAATCGCACCAGCCGCAAGAGACGTCACTCAAGCAGAGAAGACAATTGTCGTACTGCCCGCACTTGCCTTCCGAGAACGGTTCCAAGAACTCAAAGGTGAACGCTTTGGTCACGTTGTTCTGCAAGCCAACCTTGCTTGTGAAGTGTTGCTGGCTTGACTGATCAGACAACTTTCTTCTCGCTTCCAAGTCGATTTGTACTCGCTGTTGATCCCATTTCGTCCAAGTTGAACTCACGCAATGGTTTTGGTCGGTAGAGAAGTTGGCGGCCAGTGATGATTCACCGTTGACAGCGACTTTTAGCGAGACTTGAGCGTAACTGCCGCAAACTTTGACGAAATCCTTTGAATTTTCTTGTTGTATAATCTGTTTGAAGTGAAGGTAGCCACGAAGCCTCGCCACGACCTCACCGTTAGCCGGCGCATCCGCCAGCAAGATCGTTCCAGTGAAGTCAACGAGCGTGCTGTTGACCATCGACACGTAGTCAGGAACGTTCCAGTTGAAAGGATGGAAATATCGCAGGTACATCAGGCCCGGTGGCTTGTCAAGCTTTGTGCACATCGTTTTGTTCGAAATTTCAGTTCCACTGCGGCCCCACCACTGGTAACCGATCTTCTCCACTGAATCACTCTCACCGCACGGTTCATAGTCGTTCTTCTGATGACATTTTGCGTTCTGCACGCACCAAGTGCACTTCCCGATCGGCAGCTTGTTTGCAACGGCCGGAGTTGACTCGGCGCTACCATGCACCAGACACGACTGACAATCGCGCAGCGCCGAACATATTCCAGGGCATCTCGTCGTCTGCAAGTTTGTGAAGCAGTTCGACATGGATCGGCCGTAGCAACTCGCGTCAGATGAACACCAACCGCACTGCGGGTTTGCAATGCACTCACTGCTGACTTTGTAGTCCATGCACTTTTCGCTTTCAGTGAGATTCTTCGACGGGATCATCATGTCGGGCAAAGTGAAGGCGAGAAGGTCGTTGTTGACGTTACCGTGATACCCGCCGATTAGCAGCAACGTGTTGTCACCTCGCAGCACTAATGCATGTGCAAACACGCCTTGTTTCTTCGGGTAGCTTGATCGGTTAGCGCCAAGTGCTTCTTGGTTGATCCACGCGTGACAACCCAAGTGGTAAAGGTACATCTGGTTATCATAGCAGATTTCTTCCTTGTTGTGCCGGTGAGAATACCCGCCGAACACGATCAAATAATTCCCGGCGATGGTCGTCGTGTGAAAAGCTCGCTCTCTAGGCACACTCATCTCTCTAAGCACTGACTTTGGGTAGAAAATCTCCGTCCAGTGCTGATCGTCGATGCTGAACGAGAAGATCCGGTCGGAGAGCTTGGACAACCTGGCGAGGTTCACGATGATTCCGCCGTAGACGATCAGCGAGTTGGTTTGCGGGTGGAAGTTTGTGGTGTGCGCGACGACTCGGTAGTCGAACGTTTTTCCACCTCTCGGCAGCACTTCTTCCCATTGATCATCGTCGTTTAAAAGTCGGATTCGGAACATTCGCGATGAAAACTCGCCCGACTCGAGCGCGCCACCAAAAAGGTAGACGAAGCCGTTGGATGTCACCAGAGTCAGCGTGTGTCTTGTGAGTTTCGGCGGTGAAATTCGTGACTGCGCCGCTCGAAGCGTCCACTCGCGGGTTGATATGTTGAATAGCCACAAATCACTGGACAGCTTGCCGTTTGCCAGTTTCCCGCCGTAGATCACGAACGAGTCGTTGATTGCGCAAGCGGCGTGTCCGTATCGAGGCGGTGGCTGAATCCGACTGCGATTTCTCTCGTTCCTGATTTCTTGGTCGTTTGAAGGCGTCTGAACGTGTGACAAGAGAGCTGCACGGAACCAAAACTGATCCAACACGCCCAGATTGCGTTTTTCGTCGAGATTGTCGTCTAACAAGACGTCTTTAAGTACGGCTTTGGTTTTAGACTCACTAACTCGCTTTAGCTTGATTGGCTGGTCGTGTTCGTCTTTCCAAGTGTTGGAGTCGAACTTGAACACTTCCAGCGCGCCTAGCACTGTGTTGAGATCGT